>BHFT01047946.1:0-32638 GCA_004320025.1 Laticauda laticaudata | reverse complement strand
CGGAGACTAAGCACCTCCCCACTACTGGATGCTCTTCACAGCTCAAAGAGAATGGGCATATCAGGTAAGTACCAACGTCCTTTTTATGTATTTATTTTTATTCATTTATTCAATTTCTATGGGGTGGCACGGTGGCTCAGTGGTTAAGTCCCTGGGCTTATTGGTTTGAAAGCCGTCAGCCCAGGTTTGAGCCCAGAACCTCACATGACAGGGTGTCTTCAACCCAGCTGCCAGGCTAGCAGTTCAAAAGCATGTAAATGCCAGTAGATAAATAGGTACCACTTCAGTGGGAATGTAACAGTGCTCCATGACGTGATGCCATATGACCATGGAAATGTCTTTGAACAGCGCTGGCTCAATGGACTTGAAACAGAGATGAGCACTGCCCCTATAGTAGGCAACGACTAGCAGAGTAAAATCTGCAGTGACTCCTTTCCCTTTGTTCAATTTCTATAGCCACTCATTTCATTCAAAGATTTTGGGTTGCTTACAATTAAAAAATATATTGGCTCAGCATTTTCTTTTCTGATCTTTTTTTTTTTGAAGTCCTTTGCCTGGGCCTTCAAGGGCATGAATAAATTAAAGTCATCTTAAGAACATTGTCTCTTTTCTGTGCTACCAAAGCTGTCATGGACAATGTGCTCTCTTGCCTCTTGACCAGAAGAGGGTGTTCTGACTCTAATTCATTTGTCAATCAGATGAATTGGGAGGCATCCTCAAATAAACATTGCCTTGCTTTTTGTGTCTGCCATTCATGGTTTATCAGTTTTTTTACTTTACTTTGGATGTTTTTTGATCAGTTCTAGAAAAACTTATGTTGCAACTTGTACTAGAGAAGTTTTTTTGTTCCTGCATTTTCCTTATTCCCTTACTTACACTTCCTTGCCCCCTTTTCGATTGGAATATAAAAAGAATACCAGATTCCTGGCTTCTGGTTTGAGCTTCTTCGGTGACAGATTAAAACCTTGTCTCTCCGAGACTTTGATCCGTGCTCGCCGCTGGAGCACCCCGAGCCGGCTGGTTTCAGAGCTAAGCCACCCCGTAGAGGTGGTGAAGAGGGGGCAGACTGCCTGCAGGGTTGAGGAGAGCCGCATCTCTCCTCCCCAGCTGGCCATTACTCCCTTTCCCAAAGGCGGTTGCAGTGTGGTCAAGAATGGCCACCACAAAGAAGAACTCGACTGAGAAAGAAGTGAAACGAGGAAGATAAGAAGAGAAAAGTTTTTGATTATGACTGGGATAAACATACAAAAAACGCAAAAATAAGGTACAGCCTGGAATGTATAATGCATAAACTCATGTTTCCAAAGAAGATTTTGAAATTCTGCGAAGTGAGAGAGATAGAAAAGATTAAGTTATTTATTCCTTCCCATCCTTATACTGATAGCCTAAGAAAACTTAAGACAAGAGAATTGCAAAAAAAAAAATCCACATTAGACAATTAATAAGGCATCTAAGCTGAAAAATTAATCCAAAGGGTAATATAGAGATTCTCTGGACACCTTTAAAAAAGTATTTTAAAAGCTGGAAAGGAGAAAAAAAAAGAATAGAAGGGAGAGGATCTGAAGAAAATGGATGAGACTGCCTGGAATTAAGGGAATGGAACTGTAATTAAAAGAACTCACGTGAAATTTTAACAAGATTCCTCAAAGATACATTTTAATGGAAACTTGCAACAAAAATAATAGAACCCCAGGAAGAGAAAGTGGAAAAAAAGAAGCAAATAGAAACAGCCTTGGATTATTTGGAATTACTTGTGTAGATTTTTTGTTTTTTGCACTCTGGATGACTAAAATTAACTGGGTGGTTTGTTTAAAAAGTTTTTAAATGGTATCACTCTTAGAAGAACTGAAACGGAACTTAAAAAATGGAAAGAAGATGCACAAGAAGGAGAAGTTCTTTTGGCTTCGTGTTTCAATTCTTAGAAAAGGAAATCTGGAACTATGAGAAGCAAACAAGAAACTCTTGCAGAACAAGAGAATTGGACAAGAAGAAGCCATCTTTAATGATCAAATAATTTTAAGTGGGGGGAAAAAAGAAAAGGGGGGAAAGAGAGTGAAAAGGTTTAAGACAAAAAAAAACCCACCAAAAGAAGAACAATTTGAAAGATAAGTATAATATGAGAAAGCAACACAAAAGGGATTACAGATGAAGAGAGTTAGAAGTAGAGAGATGAGGGGGTAAAAAGGGAGGGGAAGAAAGGGGAAGAAGAAAAGGAAAAGAAGTTGGAAAAGACAGAAACAAGAAATGGAGAAACAGGAAACAATATAAGGATTGTAACCATAAGTTTGTTTAGAGGATAATGGGTGAAATATTTTATTGTAAAGGGGATTCTGTCATAGTACATAAGATTGCATTGTTATTATTACAAAATAGAAATAATTTCAGAAAATATGATGATGATAAATATACGAAGTTCCCTGTGCATCATGCCTGGCCACATACATTGGGCAGACGAATGAAGAATAAGTACCCGCCTGGTTGAACACAAAAATGCAGTAAAAAAGCTGAAACACACCTCCTCACTAGTCCAACACATGAAAGCTTACAGGTCATAAACATCAACTTCAATTGCACCAAAACCCTAGCCACTATCAAAAACCCCAGCCACAGAATCATCAGAGAAGCACATAGAGATTTGAAAAAGACCTGAAAGCATGAATAGAAAGAATGATTTCCACCAGACTGTCAATCATTTGGAAGCCTGCACTCTACAAATAGAAAGATTCCACACCACAAGCCAGGCAAACACCTGGGCCACAAAACAGACTCCCTCTGATAGTCTCCAAGTCAAACACCCCCCACCAGGCACCCAGGTGAAACCTAGCTTGCTAATGAATAGCAACCGTCCTATTACATGATAGCCAAGCTGCACTGAAAGCCTCCAATACAGGAACACAGTGTTGCCAGCCAATAAAAGCCACAAACAGACAGAAGAAACCAGAGAAACACCAATCAAACAAATCCAAGAATTTCCTATCAATGTCCAGTTGGGGAGGTGTATACCGCTGCAGAAGCCCACTGCTTCTGCACCAAGTCCGAAAAATATGGGTGGGACTGGAATTACCTCTGCTTCAACTACAGGTTGGTTGAAGATCATGTCCTCTGGTGCCTCCCCTGAAGGGTCAGGTGTGTCAGAAGTGTTTTGGCTTGTAGGCCTGCAATTTCTTTGCCTTTAAATAAGAGAGATTTGAAAAAGCTGTGGCGAAATAAGCCTGCTAAAAGCAGGCTGGTCAGGAATAAGACCTTCATCCTCAGACATGCTCCCCATCTAAGGGGTCTGCCTCTGACAGGGGCTCGCTATCATGAATATGATCCCACTTCAGACTCGGCCATTTGAAAGATTTGATCTACTTCCTCCTCTCCTCCTCCGCTCTTGGAAGAGGGGTCTCCCCCTGTAAGTGTGACCTGGGACTGGTGTTTGTTCCGACCTGGTCAGTGACTCAGTGGTGGGGCTCTTGGTCAGTAGCTATACGGTAAGGTCTGGACATTACCTGTGAAGTGGCGTGTTAAAGCCCGCTGCAATCCCTTGGCGAATAGCCATCTCCATCCAGGCTTTCATCCTCTCTGGGACCTCCTCAATGAAGCTGTCACTCTGGCGAAAAACCAGCGGCTTTGGAGTGAATGTGGCTTTCAAGGGCCCATCTGGTTGGTGTTCCAGACACTTGAGCCTGTTGTCCTTGTGGAGTTAAGCTGCACCTGGATGAAAGGAGAGATCTAGAGGAGGAGGAGGATGTGAAAAAACTGACAGACTGGAAGAGGGGGCACCCTGAGATACAGCGTGGACCTCTCAAGAATGCCTGAGACTTTAGAATTTCCACTGTGTTTAGATTTGGCTTTTGCCTTCAAGCAAGGTGCCTGAGAGGTACTACCATCTGCCATTTTGATTAAAATTAGAGATAACAGTAATTGAATATAATCTGTGTACAAGGCAGTTGGCACGCCCAGGGTCCGATCTGAGTCAAGAAACGGTTGCCATGATAAGGTTCTTATTGCCCCTTTTATTTTATTTATTCTTTTTATTTTACTGGTGTCTATATACATATAATAAGTCGTATCTCAGTAATAATATTTTATTGAAATTAAAATATTATATGTTAAGTAGTTTGTTACCATGAGTGATTATGATTGTAATAATTATTATAACATTATTGCTATAAATTGCTTTCTAATGCTCCTATGAATAGTGATATATGTATATTCCAATATAAATATATAGAACAACAATATTAATGAGTAGTCCAATTAGCCAAATAGCGAACGCCTAAGGCCAAGATTGATGATGTAAAGGGCCTCAGCAGTCTTCCCTGCAAGTGCTTACCTCTAGGCGGACATCTGGCCTGGATGCTTGCTGCTGTGCCATGTAGAATAAGGCTGTGAGGGTTTAGCAACAATTTTTTAAAAAGCGAATTAATTATCCTCGAGTGCAGGTAGCCAAAACGAGGTAAGACAGCTCTCAGAATCTTGAAGGGATTCTGCTGCTCTTGAGCAGAAAAATACCTCACACAGCTCACAAAAGATAAATAGGAGCGCCCAGCCACGAGGTGGCACTCAAGATGGCCTCACACAGTTTAAGTTTTTTCTCGCCGGCGCTTCTCAAGCAGCAGCTTCCTGCCTTGCAAACCAAGCCAGAGCTCAACGAAGCCTGAGCTCTCAAATAACAGAACAGCGGAGAAGAAAAAGGAATTTAATCCGAATTAACTTCCCCACTGAAGAAATGGCGTTCGGGGGGTGGTAAGGGTGATACGACTTTTAAAATGAATATCAAGCCTCTAGCAAGCAAACAGAATAAAGACAGGAGCACATATCAAACTGGAGAGGAAGAAAATTTTGTTGTGGGAGATAAGCAGAGCAGCGTCCAAAAGCCTCCCACCACCTTTTTTTGGGGGGGGGCACGAACAGCACTTCCCTTAAGCCGGGCTCTCAGGACTGATAAGGATTGAAGGCTAAAGACAAAGGAAAAAACCAAAGGAAAACCGAATTGCAATCAAACCTGCTAATATTCCTGTTTCAGTCAAGGAAGTATCCAAAGCACTGCCTGTCTCGCACGAGGCTGAGCAAAAAACTGGGGAACGCTGAGGCAGTCACTTTGGTGGATGGAAGGAGCAGCCTGTGAATGCGGAGACTAAGCACCTCCCCACTACTGGATGCTCTGAGCAGCTCATGGGAGAAACATGTTGATAAAATTTCCAGGGATTGCAACCAAGATTCTAAACCATTCAAGATTTAATCTGCAGTAAAACATGAGCTATTTTCTGTGTATTTGATTGTGGTCTTTTTTCTTTTTAAATATTTATATTTTACAATACTTATAATCCAACTCAATTCCAAAGGATTCCAAATGTCATCAAACTCAAACAAGGAAAAAAAATGTAAAACATAACAAATAATTAAATCAAAGACAGTTTCAAAGGACCAAATTTAACCACAAAAGAAATCCAAGATGAAAACCCAAGACAGGAACTCCACATCATCTAGTTGGAATGGAAATCATATTGAAATTAAAAAAATAAGTTTTAACTCAATTCCAATTGTAGTAATATGCCACACATACAGCATTTCTGAGAAAAAGTGGAGCTGCTGCAGAGAATGACTGTAACAAACCCAACTTTTTGGTTTTGCTTCTTTATTCTTTTTCACTTTCATTTTCTTTTGCTGAATTTTAAAACATTGATAAAAACTTTGAAGCAGCTCTTAAATTCCATATCAGCACATACAGAATATTTTGCTATTTCCAATATTCTTGGTAAATAAATAACTGTGCCATGGAAAGACCTTAAGAAATAGTAGTCCTGTTTATGACAACAACTATGTTTTACATAGGCAGATTTCCCTAAGTATGTATTATGCATGTATGTATATATGTATTTAGCGGGACGTAGTGGCTCAGTGGCTAAGACGCTGAGCTTGTTGATCAGAAAAGTCGGCAGTTCGATGTTTTGAATCCCTAGCACCACGTAACCGAATGAACTCCTGTTACATGTCCCAGCTTCTGCCAACCTAGCAGTTCGAAAGCATGTAAAAATGCAAGTAGAAAAATAGGGACCACCTTTGGTGAGAAGGTAACAGCATTCCGTGTATCTTCGGCATTTAGTCATGCCGGGCACATGATCATGGAGACATCTTCAGACAGCGTTGGCTCTTTGGCTTTGTAATGGAGATGAGCACCACCTCCTAGAGCTGGAAATGACCAGCACATGTGTGCAGGGGGAACCTTTACTTTTACACATGTATTTATTTGTTTTATTTAATTTATTTGCTGTTCCATCTCGCCACAAGGCGAATGTGGGTGATTTATCACATTAAAAGTGATAAACTGTTACAATAATGTAGAATACAAAATTATAATTAAAATAAATTATAATTATTAATGCCATTCCAAAACCAGAAAAAGAGCTAGAATGTTTTTTTGTTCTTTGATACCTTTTTCCAGCAGTAAAATAGTAAATGTAAACAAAAACAAAATAAATGAAGCTAATGTTTCTTCATAAAACAGTCACACTTTTCTGAAATTAATGTTGTTTAGGATAGGCCAACTTTCTTTAAAACTAACTACAAAGGGGCAAAACAAATCATGGGAAATTCCTAATTTCATGGTTCGCTATGTTTTCTCTATTCTGCTTCTACTAAACACATTTTTTGAGAAAAAAACATTGCAACTTGTCATGCCAAAATTCAGTCTCCATAATTACAGGTAAGAGAAATTCCGAAGGAGGATATGATAAGAAGTATGGTTTCATTATTGTCAAAGTCCAAATTTCGTACCAAGAAGTTGGATGCTGTTATCTCAAAATGAAAAATTGCTTCATAATATTGAGGTGTTAAAAATATTACAAATTCTTTGCTGTTTGTGTAAAATATGTATTTTTCTAATTCACATGAAAGTTTATTAAAAACTGATGCAAAGTAGATCCCAACATTTGCGAAGGGGAAACAGATCTAAGGAACTAATCTCAATTGTAATTCCTTTGGGAATGTGCAAAAATACTGTAAGTCAATAGCCCTATCTTGAAAAAAATGGATGGGTTTATTATTATATGTAATAAACCGCTTCTCAAATCATCAACCTTCAAAAAACATGTTTATTGTCAGAACTATAAAGTGCGAAGATGTATTGTAACACTTTAACAGACACACGTTTGAAATGCAAATAGTTAGATTAACAATTCAATAGATATTTTCATCCCTTGAAATAGATCCCTGAAGACTTCTTGCATAATCTGAAACAAACTATCTCATTCTACAACTTTGCCTTCATTTTTAAAGAACAATTTATTCTACACAGAAAGGATAAAAGTCTATTAGTACCACTGGGATAGCCAATTCTGAGTCTTGTAGTGAAGAAATTAATGTTTTGGTGATTCAAAATATAAATCAATGAATAGTAACACAGTTTAGCTGACAGAAAATGTTCCATTTCTTGTTAAGAAAATATATTCTTGCTCTAATTCTACAACAGACTAATAAAACTATTCACTTACAGAATGCTCACTGTCTATACAAAAGCTCATTTCCCCTCACCAAATTAATCTCAATCATATCTCAACAAGCCAGATTAGCACATCATGTCAAATAATTAAAAGAAAGCCATGTTCAGGATGAATTCAACTGTTGAATACTTCATATGCATGCCCATGTAGTTTTCATAACAAAATTGTAGAAGTAGCTTACCACTTTTTTCTTTTGGGATGTTTGTTAGATCTCCAAATTGGGCCAACAACCTTGGAATTCCCAGAAGGCTCTCTAACTAAATTCTAGCCAAGACTAACCCTACTTAATTTCCAAGATAATCCAAAATCTATTAGATACAGATATGGAAAAGTTAAGTGCCATGGACAGTATACTGATCTCTATGAAGGACTCTTCCTTTTTGGGAAAGCCAGATTTTTAAGTTACAGTAGCAATAATTTAAATTGTCTTTATACAGTTTAAAACTGTTTATATATTTCTAAGATTGTCAGTCATCCTGCATAATTTATGTAAAGAAAGGTAGAACCTTAGTCAAAAGAAAAGAAACATTTAAAAGTGACATTTTGTCTGTTATAAAGATTATTCTCATCTCCTGTTAGGCAATTATATTCACTTCATAAGGTGACTCTCTGTAGGGGGGATACCTTCCATGAATAAAAGAAGGGTAGGAAGGAATTATTTGCAAAACTATGTCTTCCAGTCATACCTACATCATGTCAAATGCCACTATATTCCAACCATATAGATCTGAACAGGATGAGTGGAAAGGAATGTGAGGAAGATGATGGAAAATCAGCACAAACCAACTCTTCAATTTCCATTCACAGAATGCAAGTTTGGACAGACTTCATTAAATAAAGCAGGATATTGTTAGATACAATTCTATTAATTCTTCTTAACTTAGTTAACAATGATGCACAATGTTTTAATATAAACAAATACCTCACCAAAATACCAGTAGCAAATAGTTATCACAATATTGCCAGATATATAAATCCTGCAGCCTTTCTCAGGAAAAGGAAGAATTTGAAATCTTCAGAGCTAAAGAACAATATCATAATTTTTAACCTTCAATGGCATTATTACAAATTAAATTAATCTTACATCTTTCCTCTATGGAATCTCCTAGGCCAAATTATTCATTCACCAATTCTAATGTTACAAATTGTAATATTTCAGTGCAGAAAACTAAACCTAGGACAGGGTACATTAATAAACATTTCATGTTTTACTATATCATACTACAATTTTATTCTACTTTTTTCTTCCCTGTATCCTAGAAATAGTTTCCTATATATATCAGCACTGAATTGCAACCAGTCAATTTGATATGCTTTGTGTGACAGTGTTGTGTGTCCAAAGTTACATCTGCATATGGATAAAATACTGCGCATATTACCTGCATGTATTATTTCTCACATATAATCTGATACTGCATAAACATTTACCAGTAGATAAATATATAGCTGAGTATTAGTCCATGATTTTGGGTTGAATCACATCTGAGTCTCACTCTAAAATTTGCAAAATGATTTGGTACCTTGCAGAAACAAAGTTGTGTACCAGCTCATCTAATATCCGGTTATTTTTCAAGTCAGGTCCTGTGGCTACCTGTAAAACAACAGAACAACAGAAATGTTCAAGGTGGTACTTGTACACTTGGCTGTTACTGGTCTCTTAAATTGTCTGTATATAAATTCCCACATATGAAAATATAAACATGAGATATACATATATTTTCTGAAAATGCTTAAACTGGAAAAAAATGAAACACGTCCAGAGTTTAATTTATAATTGAGTTTTTTTGCATACACTTATTCTTTTATGTAAGTGACAATCATCTTCCTTGAGCTTTTAGTTGCCTTATATGGAGCCAAACTTCTATTGTTTTTTAGAAAAACATCACAATACATGATGTTGAAAACATAAAGACAGAATCAAAGTTGCTTGCTCCAGATACATACAGAAAGCAATTTTTGAAACAAGCAGGAGAAGTCAATAGAGATTAGGAGCAGAATATAGAGACTTCCAACTTCCCAGAAGAGGGTACAGCCAAATTCATCCATTTAGACATAGAGCTTGAAAGGAAAACATAACTTTCCTGGGCTTATTAAAACCTTTCATAACATCTTTCATACAGACTACTGTTTTAAGTACTGCATTAAAACCTACCAATTTAAAAGCAGTAATTAATCCAACATAGTTGAATGTAACAGAATGTAACAGAGTTTCTTTTCATTTGGTCTTTTTAGGAATATAGTTTTCATTCTATGCATATAATAGATCTATTCTTTTCTTCTGAATCATTATCTCTTAAGTGGTACATGGTTCTTCAACATGAAACTGTATTCTAGAGAACATAAATGTTTATTAACAAATGTAGTTTATAAAACATTGCAACATGAAACTGTATTCTAGAGAACATAAATGTTTATTAACAAATGTAGTTTATAAAACATTGCAACAATCATTGCAGAGAAACCTTAAATATTTACCGACTGCAAAAATGAATAAAATATCTATTTTCCTTAACCTGGGAAGCCTCTATATGTTTGGATTCCCAAATTCCAGGAATAGTCATGCTATTTGGAGAAATCTGGAAACTGAAGTCCACATATCTAGAGAGACGGTCTTGATACAAAGATTGAGAAAAGGTGATTCAGAGCTAAAGCTAATTATTTGAAATTTAGACAGGAAGCCACATAAACAGATTAGAATTTGGAAAATGATTCCCAAACTTCGTATTCCCATGGAAGATTTGGAAGAAAAGGCCCCCTGTAATTCCTCTGAAGCTGATCAAATCAGTACCATTTTCTAACATCTATTAAATAGAATAGGCCTCAAATCAAATTTCAAATATTGCATGCAGGTCAGAGAACCCAAGTCTCATTCTATAAATCACTCTATAAATACAAATAAATTGACAGCAGGCTCTGCTGAAAAATTGTTTGCCTTTATTATTATGGCTGGTCATAGAGTTAGCCAGATGTTCAGATTAATTTGCACATTTTTATTCACCTATCAAGTCATTCCCAAAGATCTGGCATAGGAAGATGCTATTGTTTAATAATATATAAGCTTTTTCCAAATAAAGCTTTTGCAATTGACTGGTGGTGATTTTGTCAGGGCGATTGGTATTGAAATGGTGTTCCACATATTCTGAGATTGCACCAGTTACCATTGATACTATCTTTGCTTTTTCTTGCCAAGATAATTCTATTTGCATGTCTTTGCATTTTGTAATCTTGTTCTTTGGTCTTCTTGCTCTTCAGCTTCTTTTCTTTCATCTGTTCTAGCATGCTTCCATCTGAAGTTAGTACGTTAATCTTATTCTCCAAACTGATCTTCCATTTTTGTGATGCGGTGTACTGTTGCCTATTTTTTTGTTTGTTTGTTGATTCTGCATCCAAGATCTTCAGTTATAACTGCTGTGCAGTTGGTTTGTTTCTTACAGTAAGCTGGCGCTTATATTTGATATTACAGTGTTGGTATATTTTAATAAATGTGCCAGCTGTTTCTGTGCGACAAGTTTTAATGCACTCTGTTGTTTTTGTGCTGTTCTAGATGCTCAGTTATTCTTTGTTTCAATCCTTCTTATTTTCTTCGTTAGAGGGCTTTGTTCTTTCTGAGAAGACAGAGGAAAAGATGTCTGGTTGGGGAAAGAAGATGATTCAATAGCTATGCTGGCTTCCTCTACTGCCGACTCTCCTCCCAGTTACCTCTACAGTCTGAGCTATTTCTGGCAAGGCACTGATTTCTTTGCTTTGGGTATACTTTACAATTTTTCCAGTTCTACTTCTGCAAACATTTTATTTTATATTATAAATCAGCTTTGACCTGCTAGTCTTCATTCTGTTATTTTTGATTCTGGATGATGTCCTTTCCTAAATTGGTGCATTTTTTAAAAATATCTTCTTCTCTTTGGATTTGATTTGTAATAAAGGTTTCCCTGTTGGTCGTCTCCGACATTAGGGCATAGTGCTCATCTCCATTTCTTGGCTGAGGAAGCCAGCATTATCTGAACACCTATCTCTGGTCATGTGGCCAGCATGGCTACATACCAAGAGTGCATGGAGCACTGTTACCTTTCCATTGAAGTGATATCTATTAATTACTTCTATTTTCATGTTTTCGATCTGCTAGTTGGACAGGAGCTGGGACAGAACTTGTAATAGCAATTTCAATAAAGTATTTGAAAGCAACTTTTCTTCCAATAGTCCTGCACCTGCTGGCCCTGATTGCTCAATCAACAATTCTAAGTCCTATAGTCCATTTTTCACCACATGTCCAGAACACCTAGCATGTCCCTTGTTGACTCAGGCAGTTCAGTATAAGTTTCTGTAAATTACATCTCACCATATTATTTTTGGGAGAGGCACTCTTCTTCTGGCTCCTCTGATGAGACCTACCCAATATGGTTGAATCTCTGGCATAGGTTTCCTCTTCCTCAGAGCCTGCATGTCCACAACCACATCAAAGTAATGCCACATTGGAGGATTATCATAGTACTTCTAGCTTATTTGATATGCAGCCTGAATTTCAAATAGCTTATGCTATAATGCTAATTTTGAAGTAAACACTATATGCAGTGGTGCTCAACAATCCTATGTCTCACCAAGTTACTGCTGATACCATCTCACTGAAATTAAATTTAAAGAAATGTATAGGATTGTGTTTTCCAAAATACTGTTAGCTCACAAATTTGATGGGAACTATATTTTTAAAACTTGAATTATAAACTAAATCAATGATATTAAGTTTTATAAATTTCTATATCCACCCTTGTGAAAAATCTCATGCCTAAAGATTATCTGTGATTGGTTTTGGCAAAGCATGATGACATGCCAATACAGTAAATGCAGAGACTGAATAATGGCAGAATGTTCTCAGTCTTAATATTGAAACACTGATACTAGATATTAAGCAAGTTTGCATTACCTTTCCCTATATAATTCCATATGTAATTAATATTTCCTGTTAATTATACAGCTATTCCTATTCATACCCTGTAATCTAACAAATACTGTGTCAACATTAGATACTCCTGAATGAAAATTATTTTCTGGACCCATTTTCAAACTGACTTGTCATTTGGCTTGGCACTAGAACTGCCTCATTCATCCTGTGATATGTCCTTTCCTCCAAGAAAAAATACACACCCTGTTGGTTGTTTTGGACTTCACAACAGCTTTCATTATCATCAACCATGTTTACCTTCTGGAGAGATTATACAAGTTGTATTGATTAAGACTATATTATTATGACCTTTATTCATACCGAAGCACTTCCATTTTCCATGTCATTTTAACATTTACATGAAAGCACTAAATCAAGTCAGTCTGATCTTCATCAGTATGCAATTAGCAGTTGAATTTTTTTTTCCAAACCCAGGCAAAGCAGTAAACATGTTTCAAAACATAATTTATTTAGCGTAATAATCCTGGTGAGGGTTAACAGATCCACATAGGAAACTGCTTTTAAGTATATCACTTAACCAACTGGTACACAATCTTTGAGTTTTATTCTCCCTCAAGGAATGATCTACTATTGATCTATTGATCTATTAATCCAAGCAATGGGTTATACTTAACTCTAAAACTTCAATATATATAAACTATGGCTGCAAAAATATTAAGTACACTAAGTGTCAGGTGCATTTTCCCAGTTTTATTATTGTTACTTGCTTCTATTACAAATCTATAACATAGTTTTTAATTTCCAAAACTCCTCATGGAAACTTGGGTTCCTGATATCTGGATCATCAATTCTTCATACACTTACGTATTCCAAGTATTTAGATCAGGGGTTTCCAACCTCTGGTCCACAGACTGCTGTTTTGCAGCCCATTGGGAATTGGACCACGTGAGCAGCAGGCTAGCTCACAAAACTTCATTTGTGCATGTGTGGGATTAGGTTGCATGTACAAAACCATCCCATCCCCCCCACCCACCACCACTACCAGTCTATGGAGCCAGAAAGGTTGGGGAAAGTTGGTTTAGATTACTAGCTAATGGTAATGGCACTGAGAGATTTGTAATTGTTTGATGCCACAGTTTATTTTACTGGTTGCATTTGTTATCTTTATCATGTAACTGTTTCAAAATATCCCTATGCTTACTTCATACAGGTAGTCTCTGACTTACAAACCAGAACTGAGCCCATAATTTCAATCATAAGTAATGATGATCTGCCAAAAATGACATAAATTGCAATCATTTGACCATGGAACACTGCAAATGGTCATAAATTCAGACTAACTACCAAGCACCCAAATGCAATCATGGGTACAAAGGGGTGGAGGAATGTCAGAACTTCAAATCTGAGTTGCACATCCCATTTTCTGGGTCGATTGTAACTTCAGATAGTTGCTAAAGACTGGTTGTAAGTCAAGGATGACCTGTAAATCCTCAAGACTACCAGAGAACAGAGTATACAGACTACATATCAGTGTACATATCAATAAACAGTTCCTTCACATTCAGTGAAATGAAAATTGCTGTTAATTAGATTAATTTACCTTATATTTCAACCCTAAAAAAATTATATATATATATGTTTTTTTAAGTTTTCGCGGGTACTTACATGTGTGCTGTTCAGCTTCCTTCAGGTATTATCCATTCCTTCGGTATTATTCCCATGTCATTGTAGAGCTTTTAAAGTTTGTAGCAACGTTTCAGCAGAATCTCATCTGCCATATATATATATATATATTAAGCTTTCGCGGGTACACATGTGTGCTGTTTAGCTTCCTTCAGTATTATCCCACGTCATTGTAGTGCTGTTAAAGTTGTGCAACATTTCAAGCAGAATCCCTATCTGCCATCATCAGGCTTCTGTATGGATGGGTCTCAGAAGTCCTGGTTTCAAATTCGAGGCTGGTCCATCTGATTGGTAGGAGCCTGGGTCTGCCTCGAATTTGGGCCAAGCCTCGAATTTGAAACAGGAGCTGTGAGACCACATCCATACAGAAGCCTGATGATGGCAGATGGGATTCTGCTGAAACGTTGCTACAACTTTAACAGCACTACAATTGCGTGGGATAATACCCAAAGGAAGCTAAACAGCACACATGTAAGTACCCCAAAAGCTTAAACACACACCACACACACACACACACACACACACCCACACACATATATATATATATTTTGTTTTGTTTTTTTTAAGCTTTCACGGGTACTTTACATGTGTGCTGTTCAGCTTCTTCGGGTATTATCCCACGTATTGTAGTTCTGTTAGAGTTGTAGCAACGTTTCAGCAGAATCTCATCTGCCATCATCAGGCTTCTGTGATGATTGCAGATGAGATTTCGCTAAAACGTTGCTACAACTTTAACAGAACTACAATGACGTGGGATAATACCCGAAGGAAGCTAAACAGCACATATATATATATACATACACACACACACACATACACACACAGAATGAGAGTTCAAGCCAATTTCTATATAAGGTGATAATAAACATGTCTAAAATTACTAAAAGTTGCCAAAGGAGGACAAACTTGTCATGCAGAAATATAGAAAAACAGACACATACAAACAAAATAGAGAAAAAATAAGGAATACAAACTGAGTATAAAAGCAATGTGATATATCATAGGAGAACAAATTTAAGTTTAGCATTCTAAACTCACCATATGCATAAGAATGTCTAGCCATTTCAGTGCTTGGTGAATTATTCTATTCTATTTACGATACACACAAGTAGTTCTCACTTGTTCAGCAACCTTCAAAGATATGAGAGTGCTGAAAAAAATAACTTTATGGCGCATTTACAACTATTTAATATGTTCCAAGCCCTCAGTCACATGATCACCATTACAGGTAGTCCTTGATTTATGACCACAGTCAAAGTAATCCTTGATTTATGACCACAATTCCATTGCGAAGCAAGGAAGTTGTTTAGTGAGTTTTGCCCCATTTTACAACCTTTTCACCACAGTTGTTGAATGAATCACTGTAGTTGTTAAGTGAATCATGCAGTCATTAAGTGAACCTGGCTTCTCCCATTGATATTGCTTGTTGAAATCCAGCTGGGAAAGTTCCAATAGAGATCACATGACCCCAGGAGAATGCAACTGTCACAAATAGATGCCAATTGCCAAGCGCCTGAATTTTGATCACATGACCATAGGGATGCTGTAATGGTCACAAATATGAAAAAACAATCATATCACTTTATTCAGTGCTGTTGTAACAATGAACGTTCACTAAATGAATGGTTGTAAGTCAAGGACTACCTGTACAGTCAATAAAAGTTGTCCTGTGCCTGACGTGGCTTTTTATCTTTCTTTTCTCCTTCGCAGAGAAGAGAAACTGGAAAGAAGCTTCAAAAGAGTTGTACTGTTTGGTCTTCTACACACTGAGAACAATCAGCAGCAGGAAAGATTTAAGCACAGCATTCCAAAGAATGAGGGAGTGGTTAGGAGGCAAACGAAAGTCAAAAATGCACAACTGACTAGTCTTATATTTTTCCCAGCTGGACAGTACAGTCACAGTCATGTGATTTTTCTGTTTATTGACCACTTAATGACGGAGTCTACTTAGGGTGATTATGCGAGAACTACCTATACACACAATACTAGACATATGATATAGTACATTACAACCATGTTTCTGGACCGCAGGCAGTGAACTTCAACACTCAGAATCCCCCAGCCACATGCTGGCTGGAGAATTCTGGGCATTGAAGTCCACATATCTTACACTGGCTGAGGTTGAAAAACATTACATTAGAACATTAGTATTGCTAAAAAGGCTGTAAGGATTAAAAGAAATTTATTTAAGGACTTTCTAGTCAAAACTACAGTCTTTCCAAAGTAATTTATAATATCAAACTCATAGCATCAGCATTCATAAACATCTCAACTAAGCCTTTCTAACAATGAATGGTGGTCATGCACTCCCACATTACCTCAGATCCCAGATCCAAAGAAAGGAGACTGAAGTTCCTCCAGAACCATCATCCTGCCAACCAGAGTTCAGAAGTGCAGTCAGAGATGCTGCTACAGCAATCCCCACTGAACCCTATGGCTGAACTCACAAAAAGGGTATCACATCTGGTAATGTCTGAGGCATAGTTATACATCAACCCTTCGAAGTAAGCCAATCAGGAAACACTACAAGAAGTATCGCAGTGATACTTTACTATGGTAAGAGGGGTCCCTTAGTGCTCTCTGAGTTTGGTTGTGTTCTTGCAGATATTTCATTACCAAAACTAGCACTGATGATGTTACCTAGTTTGGGTAATGAAACATCTGCAAGAAAACAACTAGGCTCAAAGAGCACCAAGGCCCTTCATTTCAACCCTGAGCTACAAATATTCTCCTTTATTGGTATGATGGTGATTCATAACAGAATCTTGAAAGGCTTGCTGTTTTCCTTTGCACCTTCTTTTACAAAACAGACTCAAGGATAAATATTTTGAGGTCCTTTTTTACACCTTTTCTTTTCCAGGAACTAGGTTGTCTCTTACCTTGCCTTATTTCTTCCTGCATACCTTCTGTAAAGTTACCTATACATACATCCTCCTGTATGCTCAAAAGCCTAATCCAGTACAGATGACAGTAAGATGTAGAATTAAAAACATTTTTAACATGATAAAGGCACACCTACCATACAGCATATAGGGCACTGAGGTTTATAGGACAGCGACTTGCGAATACAGAGAGAACAATCTGTAGGGGGAAAAACATACACACAAATATAAGCAAAACAGAGTAATCTAACAAAAATGCAAATTATGAGATTTGCTTTTCTATAGGCAAAATGTGACTGATACCTTTCAAAATGTCTTTCATTTTATTAGCACAGCTTTTTAAAATCTTTTCTCCGTATCCAAATGAGTAAATATTCCTCACAATAATTATACTCACAGTGGAGGAAATTACATAAGGCAGACGAGCAAATGAAATTAATATCTTATTTATTTCAGATATTTCTTTGCTGCTTCAATTGCTATGTCTTTACACAGCTCATAGAAGTGATATAAATTCAGCGTTAGCATAACAATTATTAAAACAATCTTAATCATAAATCATTAACAGCAATAGCACTTAGACTTATATACCGCTCCATGTTTTACAGCACTGTCTGAGAGGTTTACAAATGTCAGCATATTGTCCCCAACAATCTGGATCCTCATTTTATTGATTTTCAAAAGGTAGAGGGCTAAGTCAACTTTGAGCTGGTCAGGATTGAACTCCAGACTAAGGGCAGAGTTTGCCTGTAATACTGTGTTTTAACTCCTGGGCCAGCAGGGCTCCTGGTATTTATTTTATATCAATGTATAAAACTAGACACTTCAGACATACAAAACATTGTTCTAGGCAAAACACAGCACTGTAAATCATCACAACTTAACCATCTCAAATATCTCCCACTGCTCATGACTGTTCTCAATATCTTTTTAATATTCTGGGTTTCTTCCCTTCTCTTGTCCTCCAGTTTCATTTGACTACTTTCTCACCCACACCATTCATTCATTCATTCCTGGCCCATTTGTATCCCAGTATTTTTCTGTCTGCTTCAGGGTACCCCAGTTGCTTTGATTTCTGTCTATGGCCACTGGAGATGGCATCCAGCCCACCCTTCACCATCCATCTCCTCTAACATACAGCTTAATCCTTTTCCAGTCTAAAACTTAATCCTCCCAGTTGTTATTCAAATCAGGTCAGCAACAACCACAAATTCATCATTCTTGGCAACTTAGGTCACCGAGCTTCTCAAAAACCGGACTGCATCTATTATCCTCTGCAACCACTTTTGCCTATGATTTTTCCAAATCTGCAATTTTGTGCCTGTCATCCTTACAGTCTAGCTCCAACAGTAACCAGATCATTCCAATTTCACTTATTTTTTCTGTGGCTCTATTTTTCTTTCATTACATTACAACATTATTGTTGTTGCTGCTGCTATTATGACTATTCAACTCACCTACTATCCAGGGTGGATAAAAATTGGTGCTTTAAAAAAAAATTAAAAAATCAGATTTTTATTATCAAATTAATTTTAATAAAATGCTTTTGGAGTAAAAAATATATCTAAAGATAGTTTTCTATTTAAAATACATTAATAATTTAGTTTATTCAGCATGAAATGGAGCTTAGTTATGTTGCATGAGGCTGTATATTCTGTAATATTGGGACTGTCAGTGAATAAACAGCAGGTCAGAGGAGGAGCTGCTGTGGGACAGAGATGACAGTTGCTATTTAACAATTATGATTTAAATTGAGTTGATATCATCCTTTATACAGAAAATTCTAACTTTCTGCTGCGATTTAGAAGTTCTGAGTTTTGCAGTCCAGATCTAAAGGATTAGTGCTTATGCAACAAGTTAACCATATAATTTTTGAGTTTTCAGACCAATACACCTAGGATGGCTTAATCTTAATCTTTTCAGAGAAAATCTTAATCTTTTCAGAGCTGAATATCCCTAGTGAAAGTACATCAAACCAAAGCAGAGTTTTCTGTATGAAACAAAAAACAAAATAAAATACCATGTAGAAAGTCCATGTCTCTAAAATTTGCCATTTTTTAAAATCAGATAACAAGTCATGGGGTAAAAATGTAGTATTAAAGGTACAAATAATCAATATTTATCATTATCAACCAATCAGCATAACATGTATTTCATTTGTCAAGAGAAACATTATTTTGGTAAATAATTTTGTAAAACTATTTTACAAAAAGTAATTAGCATTTAGGTCACAATTCAGCACATAATAATGAGGCAGTATGCCTATTGCCTCTGAAAATCCATTAATTTCATTGTTTTTCTCTAAGTAGATATAATTGCTGTAAATGCACAAAACACATAGTACAAAGAATTTGAATTATATTCCTCACTAGCGTAAACATTCTATTTAAGCTTTGTTCAGAAGTCTTTCCATGAGCAGAAAGTAACCGCTCACGCTCTCTTTATCATCAACAGGTGAGTTGTTCTATCAATATTTTCATTCAAGGCCCAGAGGAATGTTCCAGTAGGACTTGGATTCCACATGTGTCAATTATTTTTGTAACCAATTCTTCTATTTTAAATCATCAAATAATTAAATAAAAAAATGAATGACCTCTAATGTTTATTATATATTTTAAAGTTATTCTTCTACACTGTTATTTTTTTCAGTCAGTTACCAAATTGTGTGAGTTATGTTATACTGAAATACCATCAGGCACAAAAAATCAAGAGATTACAGAAGGTTGCAGCATAGAAGATTTATTCAAGCCTATTCACAAGAATCTGGTCAACTAAAGTTCAATCCTAAATTAGTGCCAGATAAGGATCAATGAAACTCAGGAGAGGTTGGACTTAAGAGTGCTTGTGAGAATGCACAAATCCAAATGATTGTGATGATGCATTTCACTCCTCCCCCACTCTCCCAGGTCTGCCTTCTCTTCTCCTTCAAGCAGACTAGAAATTTAAACACAATCTCCATTATTCTCCTGAAACTCCTACTATGTTTCCACATCATGATTTCTAAAAAGGATGAGCAAATAATGTTGAGAACTTATGCTAAGTGTACAGACAACCATCCACTTACGACAGATCGCTTGGCGACCATCTGAAATTACAAGAGACCCCTTCCCTAAAAGATAGTTAAGACCTGGTTTTGAAGTTTTATGGTCATGTGACCACATCTTGGGCACTTGACACCTGACCCACATTTATGGTGTTTGGCTTAAAAACAATGAGTTTGCTTAACAACCACTGCATTTTCTTTACAAGGCTGATGTTCACTTAATGATTACTACAAAAGAGATTATAAAACTGGGTCCAGTCTCATGATGAACCATTTTACAACTGTCAGGATTGACAACCATAATGGGTAGGTTCCATTATGGTTATAAGTCAAGAACTACTTGCATACCCAGTATGTAACTAAAGCAAGCAAGCACGTCTTTTCAGGACAAGCAATACAGGAAGATGCTGGAGGCAGATAATCACTGACAATGGCAAAGGTTCATACTACACAGAAGGCAATAGTAGTCTCACCAAGAAAACCAAATGGATAGAAAATATAAAATGACTGATGATATAGTGATGGATAATGGATCCCTTAGGCCAGACAGTTCTCAATATGCTACATAGAAAGAGGTGTGGATCCCTCCGTATTAATGGTGTTTATAACATGGCTAGATTAAAGCATTTGGGACATCTAGTAGCTGATATTGCCATGCAGGAAAAGAAAATATGAAGTTGCAAATAGCATTGCAGGAAAGAATTTCAGAAGCTGTTAGAAGAGACAAGATGTTATACAACATCCAAAAAGACATCAACGAGGAAAACAGACATGGAAAAACAAGGAAACTATTCCAAAAGATTTCAGAATTCAGAGGGAAGTTTCAGCCTTCAATTGCTACGCTAAAGGAGATGGACAATTATTAATTTAAAGCAATTGACAGATAGCAACTGATTCAATGATCAAAGAAAGCACATACTGAAATTTTATATAGCAAAGGAGTCAATATCCAAGATACTTCGAAATATATTTCTTACTTACAAGAATCTAATGCTAGAATATGAATTTAGATCAACTAGAGCTAGTCATTACCAAATTGAAGCCAATATAATTAATAGAGTATCAGTGGAAGTATGGCAAGGAACAGAAGAATAAGTAATAATAAGTAAATAATAATAAGTAATAATAATAAAGAATAAGTAAGAATAAGTAAAGGTTTTAACTGAGCTGGAGCAGCAAATGTGGAAAACAATTCAGTAGCCAGTAGATTGGAACAGGTCAATCTACATATCTATACCAAAGAAAGGAAACCTAACTGATTGTGCAAGCTAAAACACAACATCCTTTATTTCATGTTAGCAAAATAATATTTAGAATTATTCAACATAGAATAGATCCCTACATGGAAAGAGAGAAAGGAAGATGCCAACCAGATCATTGACTTGGCTTCAGAAAAAGGGCGTTGGTACTTACCTGATATGCCCGTTCTCTTTGAGCTGTGAAGAGCATCCAGTAGTGGGGAGTGGCTTAGTCTCCGCATTCACAGGCTGAGCTTGAATTTGTGGAACACTCCTCCTCCACCAACGTGACTCCTCAGAGTTCCCCCAGTTTTGCGCGAAGACGAGAGAAAAAAGCGCTCTCATCCTCACATACAAAAAAGTTCATTTGGCCGAAACAGGACCCCACCAGACGGGGAAAAAAAAGGGTGGGCTGGATGCTCTTCACAGCTCAAAGAGAACAGGCGTATCAGGTAAGTACCAACGCCCTTTCTCCTAAGAAGCTGTTCAGAGCATCAGTAGTGGGACAATACCAAAGCTTGGCCTGTCCTATGGGAGTGACTCCATCTGGTCTGGAATCACCTCCTGATCTCTGTGGACCCTTGCAGAACTCTTCTGCCAAAGGAAGCCTCAGCAGAAGCAAACACAATCAATTTTGTAATGTACTAATGGAGGGCGATGGGAAGCCCAAGCTGCAGCCCGACAGGTTTGAGTTATTTGATGCTTGTGTGACCCATGCTGCTGAAGTTGCTGCACTCCTTGTTTGAATGAGCTGTTATGCCCTTAGGCACCTGCAGAGATTGGGTCTGATATGTTTTTGCTATTGCAGCCCATATCCAACGGCCTATCGTAAATGGTGAGACCTATGCAACATTGAGTATTGGGCTGAAAGAACACAATAAAGCCTCCAATTTCCTGAAAAACCACTGTACGCTTGATGTAGATTTGCAGTGGCACGCGCCTCACATCAAACTTATGCCATTGTCTTTCCATCCCCTGTGATGGACTGGGGCAAAAATTTGGAAGAATAAGCTCTTGTGCTCTGTGAAAGGCCAAATTGACCTTGGCATAAATGTGAGATTGGGGGGGGCGAAGAACCACTCGATCAGCATGAAATGCAGAGATTCTTGTCTGATGGACACGGTTGCAATTTCCGAAAGACGACGCATGAAAGTGATCGCTACAAGGGAAACTACTTTGTACGTCAGAAGAATGGGAGACTTGACGTTTTCAAAGGTTCAAAAGGTCCCTTAGTCAGAGCTACAAGGTCCCAGATGGGATAACGGTGCACTGCTATGAGGGGCATAAATTGGAGGCTCTCAAGGGAAAAACCTTATGTATGGATGATATGAAAGAGAACTGAGCCCTCGCCCAAGTGAGAACTGATGCCAAGGCCGCCACCTGCTTTTTTTAACGTATTAAGTGACAACCCCTTATCAAGTCCCTCCTGTAAAAACTCTAGAGTCTGAGCGAGCAGAGGGAGAGGCAGGGATCAATTTGAAACTTACTACACCTTTTGCAGAAGGTGGAACCATGTGGCATTGTAAATGTGAATTGTTGAGGGGTAGCGTTGGCGGCTAGGATCGTGTCGATAACCCTATTGGAGAGCTGTTCTGCCCTTCAAACCACTCCGACTCACCTCCAGAGGTCAGTTGTAACCATTGAGAGTCCGGATATTTGAAGGGGGCCCCTGACGTTAATTGAGCATCCTGTGTGACGGAATTCTCCAGGGGGAACTACCAAGAGATTGTGGAGGTCTGCGAACCAATGGCCATCTGGCCAGTAGGTTTGCTACTAGAAAAGTAATTCTTGCCTCTTGTCTAAATGACCTTGGGAACCAGCAGAAGTGGAAGGGAATACATACAGGAGACCCGGGGGCAAACTACAGTTGGAGTCGAGTTGAAATTCTCCGCCCCTTCGGGATGGTGTACCTTTGAAAAATCTCGGGTAGCGTTGAGTGTTGAGAGGGGAAGCAAATAAGTCTACCACCGTGCTGACCAAATGTCCGTGCCACTTCTTGAAACAGGGTGGTTGGAAAGCGCCCACTTCCAATTGAATCTATGGTGGCCCTGCTTTAGCCGTCTGCTTGCATTTGACAGACCCTAAATGTGTTCTGTCTTGATGAAAGTCTATGTGTTCTCTGCCCAGAGACCAGGTGACTCTTCTTCCCGATTAGCTGCCTTTGATTGTGTGCTCCCCCTGCTTGTTTAAGTTGAGCTTTGACTGCTTACATTGTTCGTGTCAGTATCATATGTCGCCTGACCAGCATTACCTGGGGGAAGAAGTTTGCGAAGGGCCCAGGTGTATTGGTGAGAAATCCAGCCAGTTTATGCTGCACGACTGTACTATGTCAGATTCATCTGCCTTGGGCGCTTGAGAGCGGACTGAACGTGAGCTCCTCATCCAAACAGACTGGCAGTCTGTGGTGATGGTGAGCCCTTTTGTGCTCCTTGAAGAGACAGCCTCTATTGATAATCGTTTGGACCCACCAGAGGAGGATTCTAGAAGAACCTTGGTGGACCCTGACTGTCTGTTTGGAGTTCTTTGGCCAGATCGCTGGTACGGGGCAGGAACCACTTGGAGGGATCTAGTGTGAAGGCAGCCCAAGGAATAATAGAAATATAGTGAGAATCATATTGCCCAAGAATTTTGATAGTCCATTACGGACACTCTTCTTATAGCTTACCTGACTCTCCTTAAACCAAGTTTTTGAATGCTATTTAGTCTTCTGGTGACAGATAAACCTTGCTTTCACGACATGATCGCCCTAAATGGATTATTCGAGTCGATTGGAGAGTTTAATTGACTCTTTCTTCCAATTTATTAGAAGCGCATGGCTTCTAGTAGGGAATAGTATGTGTTCTGTGTGTCCTATGACTGCCTGATGAGCGGAAAGAGATACAAATCAAAATATTCGTCAAGATAATGCCTGGAAGCGACCGCCGCTTCACCGCGAGGACTTGGTGAAGCAGGCCAATCCAAATGGAAGGGCCACAAATTCAAAATGGTGTTTATGTAGCAGAATCCAGAAATTTATAATGGAAAGCGGCCAAATATCAATGCCAAGTATGCCTCTGTTCAATATTTGGGCGTAAAGCATCGTCCCCTCTTTCCTGATAACCAGTAATATTAATTAAAGCTATGCGATTTTAAATTTGCGATATACTAAAAAAACATGTGAGAAACGTTTCATAATCTAATATCGCTCTCCCTCCCCCCCCCGAATAATTAATTATTTTTTTTTGCAACAACGAAAAGATGATGAATAAAAACTTGCGTCCACTACTCGGTCTGGATGCCTCGTATATCGAGCATATGTTGGATAGTGGAATCCATGGAGATTACACTTGACCGGGTTCTCTGGAAGAGGATATGACATGAAGGGAACTGGAGAATTGGATCTACACCGTCAGCGCGAGCCAAATCTAACTGTATCCCTGATCCAGGTGGTCAGAGGTAGAGGAGTCCCATTGGTCAGGAATAACTTAAGGGCTCCGCCAATTGGGAATTGTGTCCGCGGAAGTTATCTTGGTCACGGAAGGGCTTGCTCTCTGATCCCCGAGAGAATATTTTGGATTACCTCCCCTCTACCTTTGTCCAGCTGAGACAGAACTATGCTGGTTGTTGTCCTGGTCCTATACTGCTAGGGGTCTCTGGTATCTGGAAGAGTAAGGATCCCGATAGAAAGATCGAAAAAGATCCCCTCTCGAAAGGACTGGGGGCTTCTGAATCTGACTTTCCGAAAAAGGGGGAAGGGAGAATTTTCTTCTTGTTGCCATGTTTCAATAAGTAAGCGGATCCAGGGAAGGGCCAAGCCCTTGCCCTGAAAATTTGACTAGCATCATAGGTAGCATCGGCAGAGAATTCAGCACTGCCGTAAGTTCTGAGCGATGCTTGGTTGCCCTGATGTTAGAAAAGGAACATGTTGTTCAAAAACGACCAGCCATCTAAGAGATGACCGACGTGAAGAAGAGGCGGATCAGATAGCCCAACGCATCAGACTGATTGAGCCTGCCGTAGGGGCTAGCTCGACCCGTTTTTTCCCTCCGGTTAAGGCCTCCAGTGCCTCACTGGAATAGAGGGCCGACGCTAACCCACTATTGGGCTCATCTACCTCAGGAGTCCCCCGTATCTTGCGCAAGAAATCAGGTCCAAGTTGAAGAATTTCCTATCGCTGTCCATTGGGGAGGTGTTATACCGCTGCAGAAGCCCACTGCTTTCTGCACCAAGTCCGAATGATGGGGTGGACTGTGAATTACTCTGCTTCAACACAGTTTGCGTTGAAGATCATGTCCTCTGGTCCCTCCCCTGAAGGGTCAGGTGTGTCAGAAGTTTTGGCTTGTTTAGGCCTGCAAATTCTTTGCTTAAACACAGGGAGATTTTGAAAAGCGTGGCCTAAATAAGCCTTAAAAACTAAGCTGCGGTTCAGGAAGACTTCATTCTCGCCCTCGTGTTACAACATGTCCCTTGCCTAAGGGTCTGCCTCATGACAGAGGGCTTTCAAAAGCAATATATAACAGCATTCTTGAAGGTTCCACGCTGTTATCTCGGGTGCCCTCTTTCAGTTGTTCAGTTTTAGAATTTCCACTGTGTTTTGATTGTGCTTTTATCTTCAGCAAGGTGCCTGAAGGTGCTACTATCTGCCATTTTGATTAAAATGTAATAACAGCGTAATGTGAATATAATATCTGGTATCAAGGTGGTTGGCAGCCCAGGTCCGATCTGAGTTCAAAAAACTGTTGCCTCCTCGAAAAAAGTACTCTATTTGCCCCCTTTTATTTTAGTATTCTTTTAATTTATACCTTGGTGTCTAATATATTATATATAGTCATATCTCAGTATTAATATTTATTATAAATTAAAAATATTATACTGTTAAGGTAGTTTGTTACCATAAGTGATTATTAATGATTTAATAATTAGTTATATTTATATTGCTATAAGTTGCTTTGCTAATTGCCCTATAAGGTGATATATGTATAATTCCAACATTAATAATATAAACAACCATATTAATGAGTATCCAAAGTTAGCCAAATAGCGAAAGCGGCCTAAGGCCACGGATTGGATGATTGTCAAGGGCCTTCAGCAGCTTCCCTCGCACACAGGACACTGCCTAGGTGCTTGCTGCGTGCCACTGAGGAATAAAGGCTGTGAGGGTTAAGGCAACAATTTTAAAAGCAAAAAAAAATTAATTTTTAATCCTCGAGTGCAGGTAGCCAAAACGAGCGGTAAAACAACTCTCAGAATCCTGAAGGAATTCTGTTGCTTTCGAGCAGAAAATACCTCACAAAACAGCTCAGGGAAGGACAGACAAGGCGCGCCACCACGAGGGGGCCACTCAAGATGGCTCCAGCAGTTAAAGTCTTCGCGCGCTTCTCAGCAGCAGCTTCCCACTTTGCAAAACTAAGCCAGATCTCAAATGAAGGCCTGAGCTCTCAAATCAACAGACAACGGTGGAGAAGAAAGGGAGAATTGTCCTAATTAACTTCCCCACTGAAGAAAAATGGCGGTTCGAAGGGGGATAAAGGCGATTCACGACTTTTGAAAGGAAATATACAAAGCCGCCTAGCAAGCAAATGGAATTAAAGAAAACAGCAGCAAATTCAAAACTGGAAGCAGATAAGAAAAATTTTATCTGTGGGGAAGGTGGAGCAGTAGCAGCTCCAAAAGCCTCCACACCTTCTTTTTTTGGGGGGGAGGTGAACAGCGCTTTCCTAAACCGCGACTTCAGGACTGATAAGGATTGAAGGCTAAAGACAAAGAAAACCAAAGGAAACCAAATTGCAATCATACCTGCTTAATAGTTCCTGTTTAGTCAAGGAAGTATCCAAAGCCACTGCCTGTCTCGCACGACCGGCTGAGCAAAAAACTGGGGAACGCTGGAGGAGTCACGTGTGTGGAGGAGCGTTCCACAAATCAAGCTCAGCCTGTGAATACGGAGACTAAGCACCTCCCCACTACTGGATGCTCTGAACTGCTCACAGAAGAATGTAATATAAAAGAAGAGAATATAAAAGAAGAGTGTAAAACTAGATTTTTTCCAGTCTCCTTAGCCAGTCATAAAGCCTAGCATTTATATCCACAAATATTGACTGACTTTTCTTTGATATGACCCACTTTACGCTCTAACTCACATTTACAAAATGCTTTACTATATGAACTCTCTGAGGAATTAATAGTACAACTGAGTTGGGAAACCCAACATATCCCCAACTATGGTAAACTGAGTTGGGGAACCCAACATATCCCCAACTATGGTAAACTGAGTTGGGGAACCCAACATATCCCCAACTATGGTAAACTTCTGAATTGCCATTGGCTGGAATGTTTTACTCTGGTTCCATTTCCATGCTGTTTCCATTCTATTCAACATTCCCATGAAAATGCTGGAGGAGGGGGAGGACTCCCATCTGGTGAGCTAGTGTCACACAATGCCAGAATGTTGATACCATCAAACATGATTGCTCGTAATCATTCAGTTCCAAGGAAAAAGTTCACCGAGACAATCTGGGCACTGAACACTGGTTTCCTATAAGCTTCTGGGTATAATTCAAGATGCATTGTGCCTTTCTATTCTTATGAATACCTAAGATGGCTATCAAAATTTAAGAATAGAATAAAGAAAGCTGAAAAAACAGTTTAAAATAAATACTAAAATAATTCAACAGTTAAAAGCCAGGCATTCATCATAGCAAATAATGAGACACCAAATGCATAATTATAAAAAAAAAAGGGGAGGAGGAAGGAAACCATTTCTGTACTTACAATTATGTGAACACTGTGGAATTATCATCGCAGTGTTGAAGTAATCAAAGCATATCCCACAACGCAACAAGTTATCAACTTCCTGAAATACATTTTAAAAATTACAGTATTTAAATACAGAGTAAGCTGAAAAGTCATTTTGCAAAAGCACTTTCTGGAAAAAAAATAACAAACTAAATGTAATTCCTATTCTTTTCTGTAAGAAGTCATAGCGTAAAAAACTTGTTCTACTTCTACCCATTTCCCAATGATTACAGTCAACACTGGGAGTACGGGAATGTGATTTAATAATATCGATAGAGCATTATGCTGCTTAAGATTATACGTGAACTATTTAAATTCATTTAAGAACATGTCCAAGGAATTAAATGCACAGCTAAGAATGAAAAAAACAACATGGTTATTTTACTTCTTAATACCAGCACCCTAGAAATTCCATTTGCAACCTGAAATCATACCAATAACAGGGAGAACCTATTTTTATTGGCTTAATTTTCTTCTTCTAATCCAGAGGTTCTCAGCCTGTGGTCCACAGATCTCGGGGGGGGGGGGGGGNGGGGGGGGGGGGGGGGGGGGGGGGGGGAAGGGAACAAAGTCATCACAGGGAGTCCGCAAAAGCTTGGAGAAATGTTATGATTTAAATCACAAGTCTTGGCGGTCCCTGACCAGAAAAGCTATTTAAAAAGGGTCCATGGTGAAGAAAAGATTAAAAACCTGTTTTGATCCAGCTCCCTGAACATGACAAACCTTTTCAAGTTAAAGATTCCTTTAGTAAGAATACCGGCAGCCCCAGCAAAAACTTTCTCTCTCACCACACGCAAACAAGTCCGGCCGGCTGCAAGATGAATAGTTGTTTGCCAACTTCTATTAATCTCCACTCCCTGCCTTTTATTCCCAGAGCTAGGGTGGGGCTTCGCTAGCAGCAGCGGCTCTTCCTTCCCAAGGATCTGCCCACAGATTTCCACTGCTTCTCCTCTCCTCTGCTTTCTGCGCATCCAGGTGTTAGACACTAGACTCAGCTGTTCCTCCTTTTCCTCATCAGCCACCTCCAGAGCTAGGGGCTGTTGATTCTCCATCTGAGGGCTGATGGATGGCCCAGGATCTACCTCTGCCTCTCTCTCTCTCTGCCAGCTCCATTCCTTCTTCCCGCTCCGAGATCTCAGGTTGCCCTTGATGCTGACCCTGTGAGCTCAGTGTGATAAAACCAAATCTCTCCACACCCTGAGTCCAATCTTTTCCAGAATTTTGCAATACTCCAAAATTTTAAAAATGAGATTATGAAATCTTATAGCTGATCTAATAGATTTTGAATTAATTCAGAGTCACTATATGCAGATACCATCAATTTTCTCAGTCCCAGACATCTAAAGTATTAAGTTGTTGCAGTGTAAAGGTTCTCAAGAGTATCTAAATTTAACATTTAATTATGACATTCAAACTGATACTCTTAGCAATAAAACGAATCTTTTTGGAGATATTTTCATCTCATTGTCATTATGAATCTAAGTATGCTTATCTCTAACATCAACAGTTTTAGAAGATATAGTGGGAAGGTCTTTAATGAGATTGGACTTCTCAACCATCCAAGAGCCTTTACCTACTCTTATGTGTGCACAAGGATATTAAGCCCAGCAGGCCACGCCGCCTCAGAGATAGAAATGGAAGTGTAATCAGTGTCTTTCATTTCATCTTGCATGTTGGAAGCAACCTGCATTGGGTCAATATGCTAAACCTAGAACTGACACAATCAGCCAAACAAACATAATTAAATGACCTGTCAGCTAAACAACTATTTATTTATTCTACTTGTATAACCGTCCATGTCAGACCAGTGACTCTTATTTGATCAAGCATCAACTAATATTTCAAGAATGTTGTTATTCAGAAGCATGGCATTGTTTCTTAAATTGAAAGTAGTTTGCATTTTAGAACTACAGAATTCCAGACAGATATATCACATTTTTCCCACATGGCATCTGACACCAATCACCTCTAATAAGGAGCACAAATAATTAACTGTGGGAAAATGGCATTGCTTAGTCTATAGTGTGTTTTGACAAGGATTTGGGAGAATGAGAAGCTGCTTTATAGTATCAGTTGTCTACTACACAAATACACAAGCTGTGCCCCTAATACTCGAAAAACATGATCCACCCCCTGAATCATTAAAAATGGTGCCAATTGCAGTTTTATATGTGGTTAAAGGAAAAATTATTTAAAACATCAGAAATATGTATTTTAACTCATTTAATGGATTCACTTGTAATAGTATGCAAACTTCTATGTCCAACAGAGCAGTGCAAAGCATTTGAAAAAAATGTTCAAGAGTATGAACAAAACACTTCTCTTTGAACTATTCATATGCCATATTTTTTGCAAAGCTTGCACAAATGCTCTAAAAGCTGTTCCCACCTCTATCTGTATGCAAAAGATATGAACCAGCTGCCTTAAAAAGTTATATTATGTCAGAGGTCTAACTGCAAATGTAACAGGGAAGGAAATGTATTGTCCAATACAGCTTGACCCAATTAGATCACAAGACAGACTATCTACAATGATTGTAAGCCACACTCCAAGGTTTCAGACAGAAGGCTTTCTGAACCCTGTCAGTAAATGCTACAGAGACATCATGAAGATGAGCAAATCAGATTAACTATTTTATTACATATTTAGCATTATTAGATTGCATGGCTATTAATACTCCCTTCAACATTCCTCCATAGTTGCTAGAATTTTATGTATCAATCACAAAATGTACTAATAGCAACCACAATTCATCCACATACAAAAAGGAAGTGTCAAAAGACAAATTGGATCTCCAGACAGCTGCAAAAGTACAAAATATTTTGAAATAACACCTGAAGGCAACCATCCTTCCAAAATACTTCAATAAAAAAGCAGGGAGAATGGAGATCCAGAATGGAATAAAAAAACTCAGCAGCTATGCGGATTTCTTGAACAGGGTAACCATGTGACACAAAAATAAATTTCATAATCTATTCAAATTGCAAGACTACTTTCAGGCTGCAGATGCAATCAATTTTCTTTCATTTTGTTATGGCATTGATGTAACAAATTAAATGTTTGTATTTGGGGTTTTAATTCTTCTTGCTTTGATGCCTAATAAATCCTCCTTTTATATTTTAAACATTTGCTGCTTCTGTTTTGACTTGATACAGGTTTCATTTACATGTTATGGTGTCTCACCCCCACAACTCTTCGCTGTTTCTTTATGTAAATCACATTATGTGACTACAGTTAATATTTTACTAAGGAGTACTAGCAGAACTAAAAAGCTGAGATGCCAAAAATTACTGTTGTGAGTGTTCAGCACTTGAGATGAGATCATGGGAGGGGAGGTTGGTAATACTACTAACTGTAGTCTAGTCTGGAAAAATGAAAAACCACTTCCAGAATATTTTTAAGCAATATTTGTTTAAGAAGATACCACAACTCAGGAGCAAATTGCAAGATTTTTGCCTTTTCCAATCATTATTCACTGAAAATAAAAGCCTGCCAGACTTTCGGAGAAGACACTAATTCAGCAATACATCCAGGAGGGAATAGTTAGTGAAGATGTTGGAACCTGCTGAGGTGGCCAAATTGATTTCTTTGATGAGAGAAAAGAGAATATTTACTTTTATTACTGACTGGAAACCTCTTTTGGCAGAAAGCAGAATCAAAATGAAGTTACTGTTTTGATGATTAGACAAGAAAGAGTGTTAACTTTAGGGAAAGAGGTAAATTTATAACTGGACTTAAAATCACTGCAGAGAAGATCAGAAGCCACTTCTGTATATCTTTTTTTTCTTTTCTAATTTTTTTCTTTATTGCACTTTTAGCTTTTCCTTTGATTTCGTTCTTTTTCCTTCCTTCCTTTATATTAGTTTGCATTCGTTTTTAATTTTCTTTCTGAAACTTTTAACGGAAGCGACGCCGAGGTTCTACCTTAGCTCTTTCGCAGAAGGAAAAGGCGTGTTGTACACATTCCCAAGCGCTTTTCTCGTTAAACCACCATCGCTTCCAGGATCAGGGACACCCTCCGTACCGGTTAAGGCCCTAATTCACGCCATTAACGCAGCCCGCGCCTTAAGTCGGGCTCCCTTCCGCCTCTACTTACTTCCAGCGGGAGAAGGTGCTTGGGCCACCGCAATTCAGTCACCGGGAAAGACATCACGTTCAGCTAGAATTACCCAAACTTTTATTTCTCCCGCCCCGCCGGACTCGAAATTACCCGCGCGTTCCTTCTTTCAGCGCCGTGGAGGAGCGCGCGGCAAGGGAACATTTCCGGGACTCTCGCTGAGGCTGTTGGGTATCGTAGTTTTTTTTTAACCCGGTCATATACAAATACGATATGACAGTTCTGGTTAATTGTACTCACTGTTTGGAAGTTTCTCCAGGTTGCTTCTCTCCTTGATTAGTTTCCGTCCCTTGTTTCTTGTCCTGCCCTCTGGTGCTTTGGAACGTAAATTAACCATCTCCTCTTTGTGGCAGCCTCTCAAACCCTGGAATACTGCTGTCATGTCCCCTGCTAATCCTTCTTTTGTCTAGACTAGCCAAATCCTCCAACCGCTTTTCATATGTTGCCTCTGTCCCACTGCACTAACGGATGCAAAGAGGATGTAAAACGTTAAAAAAAAGCTTGCCATCCGTTGGAAAAC
>BHFT01047945.1:0-37500 GCA_004320025.1 Laticauda laticaudata | reverse complement strand
CTTTCTTTCCTTCTTTCTTTCTTTCTCTTTGGAGAATAGCTTGACCCCCCCTCCTCTTCTCTGTGGCAGCCCCTCAAATATTGGAAGATGCTCTCCTGTCTCCCCTGGTCCTTCTTTTCTTTAAACGAGACATCCCCAATTCCTGTGACCATTCCTCCTATGTTTTAGCCTTCAGTTCTCGACTTAAAATCACAACAGAGTCCAAAATTTCCATTGCTAAGCAAGACAGATAAATGAATTTGGTCCTATTTTACAATCTTTTTTTTTGCCCGGAGTTGTGAAGTTGAATCAGTGCAGCTGTTAACACAGCAACTCTTTGGTTAAGGGAAGCTGGTTTTCCCCAAGGACATGGCTGGCCAGAAGCTCTTGCTGAATGGAGCTTCTGGAACTCATTTCCTTTACTTGTGTTATTGGTGATGGAGAGGATGTGTCTGCATTTGCTTGGGCGAAGTGATATATGGCATCTTTGCGAGGGGGCATTTGGGTGGCCTGTTTGTATGTGTCTGGGAGCATAAATTCTCAGGTGGGGGGGCGCATGAGGGGTGTGTCTGTATGTGCAGGCAGGTTACGACCCTCGAGTCCCACGTACAGAAGTCAGACCCCACACCCTCCTCCTCCTCCTCCCCCCCCTCCCCCCGTGTGGGATCATCACCCAACTAGGTAACATCATCAGTGCTAGAAGGCAGTGGGGTTTCCAGGGAGGAGGGGGTGAGGAGGAGGAGGAGGAGGAGGAAGAGAGTGACTCTGGGCCAATCACCAGGAGGTGGTGAGTTCTAGTCCCACCTTAGGCAGGAAGGCCAGCTGGGTGACTTTGGGCCACTTCCTCTCTCTCAACCCACCTCCCAGCATTGTGTTTATGGGGAAAAGAAAAAAGGTGTGTTGGTTATGATCGCTGATTTGACTTGTTTATAAAAAATAAATAAAGGCAAGATACAAGAGAAACCAACCAAGGAGAGAAGCAACTTGGAACCAAGGAGAAATTTCCTGACTGTGAGAACCATTAACCAGTGAAACAAACTTGCCTCCAGAAGTTGTAAGTGCTCCATCACCGGAGGTTTTGAAGAAGACACTGGACAGTCATTTGTCTGAAATAGTGTAGGTCTCCTGCATGAGCAGGGGGTTGGACAAGATGACCTCCAAGGTCCCCTTCCCACTCTGCCCCCATTACTATAACCAAATAAATATTGCCTTCCATCCAGTCTCCAATCCCAGAAAGAGACAACCTCGGTTAAAGAACAGCGTCCGATGAAAGGCCAACCCTGGGAACTGCGGCGAGGTCAAAAAAGTCAAGAGGGAGGAACTTCTCGAAAACTTCCTCTCGATCCCTTATAGATGACCTTGAGGAGCCCTCAAAGCCAACTCACCTAAGCCCCTCCGCCTCTTCCCCCTCACCACCCCACCTCAAACTCTTCGCAGCTGAACACTACGCAATCCTGCCCAAACTCTGAAGGCAATTTATTTTGTGGGTCTATTGTGATGGAAATTTCCATAATCATGTCCTTTTCAGGCCTAACCTTCGCAGATTTGGCACTTCCCGGATTTTTGTCTTTGCCGGGTTGCGGCAATCAAGCGAGGAGGCCGCGAAGAATAGAGTGCGAAAGCTGCGGCGCCCGGCATGAAAGCCAGGGGCGGACAATGGGGCTGAAAAAAATGCAGGCGAATGACGTCCGTCAAGTGAGAAGAAATATGCATATGAATGAGCCCATCAAGGTTTTTTTAAAAACAAAACAAAAACAAAGGATGCTCAACGGACTTTGGAAGGAGGAGGAATGAAACTCCAAAAGATTGGGTGGAAAGGAAAAGTTGCAATAACTCCAAAGATAGGGAGAAAGGAGGTATTTCTCCTTTTTTTCCCACCCCCTGGATGCCGTCGCTCAGCACTAATTCCCACAACACGGTCAAACTATTGACTAAGACTGCGTTACTTTTCTTCTTCTCATCCATTCCTGTTACCTATCTCCTTCTACTTCTATGACTATAACCTTGTTGCTTTTAGTCTTTCTAGCTTGTTCCATCACAGGCCTCTTTGGGATTGCCATGAAGGGGGCTAAACTGGCATAAACAAACCAACATGAGAATGCCTTTGTCCTTGAACAAGGTTTAAGAGGTAGATAATCTCTTTGTCTATCTGTGTGTCTATGTAATCAATTACCTATCCATCTATTATCTATGTATCTATCTGTCACCATCTCTAATCTATTTAATCTCTATCATCTGTCTGTCTATCATCTCTCTCTATATGTATCATCTATCATCTATATCTATCCATTATCTATCTATCATCTATATCTATCATCTGTCTATCTATATGTATCATCTATCTATCTATCTATCTATCTATCTATCTATCTATCTATCTATCTATCTAACTATCATCTATATCTATCTATCATCTAACTATCATCTATAGATCTATCATCTATGGATCAATCTATCTTATGATTTGATTGCTTGCTGTACCCTATGACTATTATTAAGTGTTGCAACTGATGAATGAACTGTTTACATAAAAAAGAAAATACATGTGACTCTCGTAAACGTGGTTCTGTTTAAGGAACACACAGGTTAGTCCCTTGGCCAAGAAAGAATTCTATTCTTTTCTTCATTGTATTGTATTGTATTGTACTGTATTGTATTGTATTGCGTTCTGTTCTATTCTATTCCATTCCATTCCATTCTATTCTATGTCCCAGGGTCATATGTGACTAACTTAACAGCTGCAGTGATTCACTTAACAAACATGACAAGGAAAGTCTTACAATGAGGCAAAACTCACTTTACAAATGTCTCTCTTGGCAGCAGACATTTGGGGCTCAATTGTACCGTTTCCCTGAAAATACGACCTACCCTGAAAGTAAGTCCTAGCTTGATTTTTACATGTGCATCCAAAGAAGCCCTGCTCCCAAAATAAGTCCTAATTAAGATCCCATCCACTCCAGAGTGGACAGTTAAAAATTAAGCTAGGGTGGGGATGGGGGGGGTGGAGGTGCTCTACTACTTACCTTTGGACAGGTGTAGCCAGGTCTCGCTCCCCCCAGACACATGCCTGGCCAGCCCACTTCTTCTGTTACTGGCAAGGCTGGCCAGGCTTTCCTGGAGGCCTTGGTAGCTGAGAACAAAGCTCTGGATCGATCCAGAGCTCCGTTATCTGCTGCAGAAGCCTTCAGGGAAGCCTTGCCGGCCACAGAAGAAGAAATTCCTGAAGGCCTCTGACAGCAAAAAGGAGGCCGGGGACGACACCATGCAATTGAGGTTAGTCAGTGGAGGACATCCCCCGAAAATAAGATCTGGTGCCCATTTTTTGGTGGCAAAAAAAATGACAGGGTCTTATTTTTGAGGAAACACAGTAGTCGTAAGTCAAGGATTGCCTGTATTTAACTCGAGTGCAGCTGGTATGATTTCATTGATCCTGGCAATTCAGAAATGTTTCCAGTTCTGTTTGACCTCCAAGTAAAGTTTTTCACTCACTCTCTTTGCAAATTTTAATTTCTGACTGCCTCCGTTTCTCTCCCTACATCCCTTATTTCTGAATCGCTTCACACAAAACTGAAGATGTCCCAGAAGGTTTGTTTTGAAATCTCTGCTCTCGCTATCACATTTTAGCTGTTGATCCTTTTGCAGACGGAGGAGGAGGAAGAGAAGGGAAAACAAACTTATCTTATAACCCCAAAGTGGCTCATATCTGTATTTCGACTGGCAGCAAAATATACTGCATGTTAAATTTGAAATGTTTATTTATTGTTTTAATGTTTTAACCAGGGTCCTTAACTGGCTAGAGTCATCTTTGAAGAGGTGGGTGACATTCGCATTTGAGAGAGGGAGAGAGAGTGGAGATAAATGATAGATGGAGGATGGATGGATGGATGGACCAACAGAGAGACAGATAGATATACGGTAGATAGAGAGATGATAGAGATTAGAGACAGAATAGAGATAGATGACAGATACATAGATAATAGAAGGATAAATACTCGATACGATAGATGATCGATAGATAAATGGACACAGAGATTACAGAGTAGAGGGTAGATGACAGATAAATACATAGATGATAGATAGATAGATAGATAGATAGATAGATAGATAGATAGATATGTCAGAGAAAGAATAGAGAGAACAGAGATAGATGACATATAGATACATAGATAATGGATAGAAACTAGATAAAATAGATGATAGATAAATAGACATAGATAGATAGAGATTAAAGATTAGAGGGTAGATGACAGATAGATAGATAGATAATGGATGGATAGGTGGATGGAGATAGATAGATAGATAGATAGATAGATAGATAGATAGATAGATAGATAGATAGATAGATAGATTTTAGAAACAGAATAGAGATAGATGACAGATAGATACATAGATAACAGATGGATAGATACCAGATAAGAGATGACAGATTACAGATTAGAGGGTAGATGACAAATAGATAGATGATGGATGGATAGATAAATAGACAAAGATGACAGATACAGAAAAATAGAAATAGATAGACATAGAGATAGGTAGGTAAGTAGATAGATAGATAGATAGATAGATAGATAGATAGATAGATAGATAGATAGATAGATAGATAGATAGATAGATAGAAAAAGAGAGAAAGAGAGATAATAGAGAGATCTGCCTCTTAAACCTTCTTCAAGAACAAAGGCATACTGATGTTAGTTTCCTTATGCCAGTTTAGCCACCCCCACTTCACAGCAAATGAACTGTTGTAAGTTCAACTGAGGACCAGCTGCATTTGTGTGTATGTGTGATGTGCACAACATTTAACGCAAGAAAGGCAGTTGTACTCAGATAATGTTTCCTGGAAGTTCCTCCGTTACAGGGTCATCAAGACACAAGGAACAAAACCCACAGAAATATCTTGAATTAAGTGGCGCATGCGAGCCCCCGCAAGGCTGTGCATGTATGTCTCTTCGTATCATCACACCAATGTGTGCCCCTCCTTCCTGCTTAATGACACTAATTGCCCTCTGAAGGAAGGACACACATTCTGCAGCCCTCCCCCCCTTGTCCCTCCCCGGTCTCATGGGGCCTACTTGGAATTCAATGACCTCCCCACGTATATTCAATTACCAGTCCGGCCGTCTCTTCCGCTGCGGCTGCCATAGCAGTTACATTCAACGTTACGTCTCACAGAGTGGCCTAATCGGCGCGTCCAAAGAGGAAGCACAACTCCCGAAGGAGGCTAGATCTCAGTCAGTCGTCGCTTCGCATGAAATCAGCGTTGACGACATTGTGGAATTAAAGGATCTGTTTCGAGTAAGAGAGGGAAGAGCAGCTGCTAAGCCTACGTTGACTTCACGTTGACGGTGTTGGAAACCAAGACTCACAGTTTGGAACAACGTGTCTCGTTGTGGTCACCCCGATGCAAAAACGAGACATTGAGACTCTAGAAAGAGGGCAGAGAAGAGCAATAAAGTTGATCAGGGAACTGGAGGTTAAAATATACAAAGAATGATCGCAGCAATTGGGTATGTCTAGTTCAGGGGTGGGATTCAACAGGTGTTACTACTGGCTCGGTGGTTACACTTTGCGTGCACACACCCCAGATGCATGCTGCGCACGTGTGTTATACACCTAAAGCTGTGCCACCCGGACAGCTGATAAGCGCTGCGCACAGATGCACAGTGTTTTAAAAACTTCAGCTTTCAACTTCAGCTGTGCCACGCAAAGCAGCTGCGGTTGAAAAAGCAGGAAATAAAGGATAGGCAAGAGCCCCGGCGGGCGGCTGGGCCAAAACAGCAGCAGACATAGAACCGGTTCTACGTCTGCTGCTCTTCAGAGCAACCGGTTCTACAGAGGTGGACAGAACCGGTAACATCCCACCCCTGGTCTAGTTTGGTGAAGAGAAGCCAAAAAGGCACTCAGAGTTGTTAACCTAATCCTAAAGTAGCTTTTTCTCTAGTGATATCACACTACAAACAAAGCATACAAAACATTTGCCAGACCAATACTTGAATACAGCTCATCAGTCTGGAACCCACATTACGTATCTGATATTAACACAGTTGAGAAAGTCCAGAAATGTTTCCCAAGAAGAGTTCTCCGCTCCTCTACTCGTTGCAGAAGACCTGATGCCACCAGACTTGAAACTCTAGACCTAGAAAACCTTGAATTATGCCGTCTTCGGTCTGATCTAAGTATGGTTTATAAAATCATACAGTGCAATGACTTACCTGTCAATGAATACTTCAGCTTCAACCACAACAACACAACCTTTCCTAAGAGGTCTGCGGGGGGTGTGCATAAGTGCACCAATGTGCCTCCCGTCCCTGTCCTATGGTTTCTTTTATTTGTCTTATATGTATCCATGTATTCACAACTATGTTTTTACTTATACCTATTATCTTGCAAGCAATTGACAAAAAATATAAAAATAAATAAAATTCTCCAAACCACCAAAGAAGGCAGAACAAGAAGTAATGGAGGGAAACTAATGAAAGAGAGGACAAACTTAGAACTGAGGAGAAATTTCCTGACAGGGGGAACAATGAATCAGTGGAACCGCTTCCCTCTAGAAGTTGTGGGTGCTCCATCACTGGAAGCCTTTTGACTGGAGAACCTTTTGGCCTGGATGGTGTAAGGTCTTCTGCCTTAAGCAAGAGTCTATGGATATTCTCAGTCCTCCAAGTCATGGTTGACCCAAAGGTATTTTTTCAAGAGGCAACTGGTCTTTCTTTGGGGTTTTTGGGGGGGCAAGATATTTCGCTTCTCATCTAAGAGGTTTCTTCAGTTCTGACTGGATGGTGGGGAAGGGAAGGATTTTGTGATCTTTGCAGACAGCTGGTCATTTGCATCCTTTTTAGAGTCCTTGTGGCCCCTTGGCGGTTTGTCTGGGTCCAGTCAGAGTTGAAGAACCTTCTTGGATGAGAAGCAAAGAAAAAAAAAAGGAAAGTCCAGTTGTCTCTTGGGAAAGCACCTTTTGGACCTTAAGAGGGAGGGAGGAGAAGTCAGGAAGGAAAGGAGGGAAGAAGAAGGGAGGGAGGGATAAGGAAGGAAGGAGGGAAGAAAAAAGGAGGGAGAAGGAGGGAGGGAAGGAAGGGAAAAAAGGAGGGAGGGAAGGAGAGTGGAAGAAGGAAGAAGGGAAGGAAGGGAAAAAGGAGGGAGGGAAAGAGAGTGGGAGAAGGAAGAAGGGAAGGAAGGGAAAAAGGAGGGAGGGAGAGTGGCAGAAGGAAGAAGGGAAGGAAGGGAAAAAGGAGGGAGGGAGAGAGGCAGAAGGAAGAAGGGAAGGAAGGGAAAAAGGAGGGAGGGAAGGAGAGAGGGAGAAGGAAGAAGGGAAGGAAGGGAAAAAGGAGGGAGGGAAAGAGTGGAAAAAGGAAGAAGGAAAGGAAGGGAAAAAGGAGGCAGGGAGGGGGGCAGAAGGAAGAAGGGAAGGAAGGGAAAAAGGAGGGAGGGAGAGAGGCAGAAGGAAGAAGGGAAGGAAGGGAAAAAGGAGGGAGGGAAGGAGAGAGGGAGAAGGAAGAAGGGAAGGGAAAAAGGAGGGAAGGAGAGTGGGAGAAGGAAGGAAGGAGGGAAGGAAGAGAAAAAGGTGGGAGGCAGGGGGAAGGAAGGAAGGAAGGAAGGAAGGAAGGAAGGAAGGAAGGAAGGAAAGGGTATGCATGGGGGCCTCATCCAGACCCATCACAGCTACTGGATGACAAGAGGAACCCAGAGGCTCAGAAAAAGTCAGATGACACCCTTTGGGGAAACCTTCTCTCTGGCGGAGCAATTCTCTCCGCTAAGATATGACGAGACCAAACGCCTGCCAGCCCTAACAGAGCCGCCTCGATGTGTCCAGTCTTCTCCATTCTTTTGAGCTGCGTTGCGCTCACTTAGAAAGGGGAGGAAAAAGCAAGAGGACGTTAAAAGAGCCCTCGGTTGCAATGGAGAAACACCGTCTGACGGCTCCTCGCAACCCTCCTGGATTGATGGAGCTGCGTTTCATCGCTCTCCTATCGTCCACGCTGCCGAGGAGGCAATAAAAAAGGCTACATGTGTGAACCAGGCGATAAAATTTCGTAAGCAGGCAGTATATAAATGAGAGCCACTTTAGTACAGTGGGCAGGGCACCAGGCTGAAAACTGGGAGGCTGTGAATTCTAGTCCCACTTCAGGCACGAAAGCCGACTAGGTGACTTTGGGCCAATCACCAGAAGATGTGAGTTCTAGTTCTGCCTTCAGCAGGAAAGTTGGTCGGATGACTTTAGCCCATCACCAGGAGATGTGAATTCTAGTCCCACTTCAGGCACGAAAGCCGACTGGGTGACTTTGGGCCAATCGCCAGGAGGCCGGGAGTTCTAGTCCCACCTTAGGCAGGAAAGCCAGCTGGGTAATCTTGGACCAATTATCAATTGTAACAACATCAAACAGTCAGGATACAAATAATTGTGCAGCACGACTTAGATCAGTTTATATCCTGTAATGAAATTTCTTTTTTTTTTTTAAGTTTTATTTGTTTTATTAATATAATATTTAAAAATTCCATTTCAATCAAACAATTGTCTGAGCACAATTGTTTTTAGGCAATCATAGTCAAGTTGCTTACAATAGCATGCACCACAATAACATTAATACTGGAGTAACAATAATATTTTGTTTGTCCATTTTAACAAATTTCCATTTTAACATTTATCCCTTTGTGCTTGTCCCAGCCTTCTGCACAGAGGTAGATTTGAAGCTGTACAGATGCAGATAGACGTCCATAACAAATTACATGTCAACAAGACCTCCATAGCAAATTACATTTATTGGTTCATCAGGTATCCTCATAACTCATGTTTGTGATGAAGTTCTTCTTTAATGACCAGTCCTTTGTATATCTGCCTTGTAGTAAAAGATGGTTATCTCCAAACCCATCTCGTAGCGATAGAAAGAAGCTGCCATGAGTTAAAGAGTTCAGGCAAAAGTGAGGGTCAACCCTCCGAGGGTCAATTTCGTGACCAATCAGGATTGCATTATGTTTTTATTGTCTAGCTATTGATAAAATAAGGCCCATGTCAAAAAGTATTTAAATTTCTTCTTTGTCCCTCATAGTAAGCGTTAGTCTACCCATTTCTGCCCATTCTAGTATTTTCTCTGTTACCTTCTCATCTGTCGGGATCTCATCACACTCCCATTGTTGAGCATATTTCATCATCCTGTGATGAAATTTCTAATGTCATCAAACATTACCTTCTGACTATCCCAGGCCCTTGGCATGGACTCAAAAGGTGAATAAAAATGACACATCCAGTCCAAACACATCGCAGATAGTGCATCGAACCACAATTCTTCTGCATGAAATGCTTAACTAGACACCTGCAGAAGATTTATGGAGCTTAAAGAACCAAAAATGTGTTTTTATTGTTGTTTTAGTCTTATAAGACAACTGGAAAAGAGCCCAGGAAGAGAAAGCTGAATTAACTTCCAGCTTCCTTACCTTCCAACAAAGAAATTCCTATTTGTTTTTTTTTCTCTTCCCCTTTGTGGTATAAATAGACACACAATCAACATCTATTTTTACTTGCACAAACACACAAAGCCATCTCATCATCACAAGAGATTCAGCATCACCTCCTATTGTTTTGGACAACTTAAATATTTAAAACCCCGCTTCTCCACTTTCACTCTGCACTGTGAGTTTTGTTCTCTCTTTTTGAGTTTCTCAGAAAGGCAAAAACTACTCTGAATCCAAGGAGGGGCTTGGAAACAAACCGTCTTGAAATCCACACATTGCCTAAAGCAAAAGAAAAGCGAGACGGAACATATGTTATTAAAGGGAGGAAAATTGGAATCTGAAAAATAGCACATTAAATAGGAAGAAGAGGGAGAGAGAAGCACAATTCCCTGCTGGGAAAGGACGCCTCAAAGCTGATTTTGAAAAATTGCATTTTTAATGATTTTGCCTCTGAGAGGGTAAAAACAGCCTCCTCCCAGGCTCCGGAGGCCCACCGGTAGGTGGAAACAGGCCCGTTTTCTGGACTTCTGGTACTTCTGGAAAGCCTGTTTTTCCCCCTCCCAGAGCCTCTGTGTACGGACCCCGTACTTACCTCCATCGAAAATGGGCCACATGGAGACTCCGGGGAGGGGAGGGGAGGGGGGGCAGCCGGTGGGTTGAAATACCGGTTTGGCAAACCAGAATAAAAATTAACAACCGGTTCGCCCAAACCAGTCTAAATTGGTAGAATCCCACCCCTGGGATTACGTGATCCTGGGACAATGCACTCGTCATAAATATGACCGTTCGACGTTACAACAGCAATGAAAACCAAAGTGACTTATGACCGTTTTTCACACTTACGACCGTTGCAGCATTCCCCATGCCAGCAGTCCAGAAAAGCTCCACTCCAAAGTGAAGGGAATAGTAATAATAAAGAAAGAAATGCAGTAAAATATATCATAGCATTAAGTAGAGAGTTACTCTGTAGGCATTTGTTATCTTGCTGTTGTAAAAAGGATTTCCTTGACCTTTCAGTTGTTGTAAAACAATTATAAACACATGCCTGCAATCAGTTACATCCCTCTTCTATTAAGACACATGATTCTCCCATCTAAACCAATCTGAATACATCTGATACATTTCACCCCAGCATCACCCCCTGGGAAAATAACTACCTCCATTGGGAGGAATCCACACCTTTGAAGTATGCTGTTAATAGCCTCCTCAAGTGGTCAGTTGTGATCCATTAGGAAGACAATAGGAGAAGAGATAATGAAAGGTCTTTTCCAGGAAAGATGTAAATCTTAGAGTTAAAAGTTAGAGAGTTTTACAATGCAGTTACTCGACTTCAAAGAATCTTAAAGGTATAAGAAGGACAGGACATCTTTCTGTATTTTTGTTCTGACCCAAACCCTTTTCCAATAAAACAAACATGAACCAAAGAGAACAGAAACCTTTTAATGATTCTTACGGTTAAATTTTAATGATTCCCTGGTTAAAAGGCTGCTGCAAACTAATTAACTTTGATAAGCACAAACCTTGCCAAAACTGTACAAGACGGCCAAGAATCACAGACAAGAAATATTTCACAACACAAGAGTCTTCAAATCCCAATTTAAGATACTGTAATGTCCACGAGGCTGAGTTTCAAAATGTCTTTGCTTCCTGCAAAGAACATTTGTTTCACACCTGGCTTTTCTCACTTAAAGGAGGGGCCATTACTTTGCAGCCTTACTGAGTCACCCATGCTGCTGCAACTGCTCTTTCCTATGAGCAATCCTGAGCACACACGCACTTGGCATAGGCTCCTTGGGGACCTCCCCATCGCTCCTACCAGCCCCCACAATTTCTGAAGGCAACAGTCCACACCCTAATGGTCCTGGCCTCCCATCTGAATCCTTGCTCTCCTCAGCTGCTGCAGGCTAAGCACAACAACAATTCACACCTTTGAAGTATGGTGTTAATAGCCTCAAGTGGTCAGTTGTGATCAATTAGGAGGACAATAGGAGAAGAGACAATGAAAGGTAAACATTTCCAGGGAGGGATCTGTCTTTTGCAGGAAAGATGTAAATTTAAGTTAGAGAGTTTTACAATGCAGTTCCTCGACTTCTAAGAATCTTAAAGGTATAAGAAGGACAGGGCATCTTTCTGTATTTTGTAGAATTTTCCTCCCATGTCTCTTGGGATGTGCTAGGAACTTCTTCCCAGAGCTTTAACTTTGATCAAAGAATAAAAGTCTGCTTTCTCTGATTTGCAAGCCTCTGTTTAAGTCTTTGTTTTGATTCTTTTTTGGCTTAAGCGTACTGCCCGACCTTACAAAACAATAAACTCCGAGACAGAACAGCTTCTCCAAAGTTTTATTTGGGTAAACTGGCATATCTGGGAAATCCCGAATCTGAAAGTTCTGGTGTGATGACCCAGGGTGGGATACAAAATAAACATAGTCACAAAAACAGGTGAAGCCTCTTTTATTATCCTTTTTATCCTTCACTTTGCTTCAAAGCTCCAAATATCCTTGACTGGAGACAAAAAACTTCCCCACAAGCAGTTACGAAAAGGAGGAAATGCCATTTAAACTAAAAATGCCTATAAATTATAAAGAGTAAAAACAACACAAACCACACTGAAGCAGTTAAGGGAACCAGGCAGGATAAGGGCTTGAAGACGTCCACAGATATCAAAATACACACACTGGGAAGGATGCCAAACTCAGAGAGGAACGACAGACTAGGGATATTTCCATGCTTTGTTTCCAGCATTGGCCCATATGCATGTCCGTCCTTTTAACCAGTTGTCACAGCTGCAGCCCATGAAGAGGATCAAGGCCCTTTCCTCCCCCATAGACCATGCCATTCACATCTTTCCCTTATCCTCTCCTCCCTGCGTGCCCTAGGATGGAGAGGGGATGGGCCTGGGTCCTCCTCTGACTGCCCAGTCAACCTCTGCCCTTCCCCAGCCTCCTCCCCAACCTCCGGAGCTACACTTCCACTCCCTGTTGGCTGTTCCTCCGCTCCCTTGGAGTCAGACTCCACCAGAGGCATGACATCTAGGTTTCCTTGCAATAAGTAAAAAATTACAAATCCATCCCCTGCACCCCTCATTCTATCACATGCCCCAATCACCATCCACCCCAACTTGAGATGTCCCCTCACCCAGGTGCAGAAATAACATGACCTTCACTTAGAAGAAGAATGCTATTATGTCTAACTACATATACTCCATAAAATTTCCTCCTCCCATTTTCCCAGGCTCCAGAATGTGGCAGTGTGGAAGCGTCTGGTCTCAATATGGCTTCCAAAGCTGACACCCCACAGTCACGTGATCAAAATACAGAAGCTTGGCAACTGGCATATACTTACGACAGTTGCAGCATCCTGGGGGGGTGTCACGCCATCCCCTTTTGCAACCTTCTGACAGGCCAAGTCCATGTTGGGAAGCTGGATTTGCTTAACGACTGCGTCTCTCCCTTAAGAACTGCAGGGATTTGCTTAATGGCAGTGGCAGGAAATGATGTAAAAATGGGGCAAAACTGCCTTTAACCCTCCACCTTGCTTAACAAATGGAAATGTTGGCCTTGATAGCAGTCGTAAGTCAAGGACAACTATCCCTGGGCCCCCGGGTGACGCTTCTAGCTGCATTTAATGAAGTCCAACTCTGATTTAATTTGTTCAATGTACCAGGCAGACAATGTGCAAGAGAGAGAGAGAGAGGAAGGAGGGAGAGATGGTGTAGTAGGAAGAATGAAAGGCAGGCCAAGCCTGGTGCAAGATTAGCGCAAAGTAAACACAAGCTGAATAAACAAACCCATCAAAGCCATAAAAACCCTTAAAGAGAGGTGCTGCTAATTAAAAAATATATATAATAAACTCGATATTCACCTTGGAGGCACCTTTAACATTTGTGAAAATGCCTGGCTTTCATTTGGTCCATTCAACTTTGCAGAAAAGGGGTTCAGTGGGTGACACCCCTTAAGTGCAGAGGGTCCAAGTGCATTGCTCTGGGATATTTTTTTTTTAAACAAAAACAAAAACAAAAATGCAAAATGCAGAAAGCAAGGCATGGAAAGGGAAAGAAAAGGCTGAGCCAAGCTGGAAAGCCCTGAGATTAAAATTGTTATTCAGGATTCTCTGTGTGTGTGTGTGTGTGTGTGTGTTTTAAAATGGATTGGTCTGCTTTTATCCATGTTTAGGGGACTTAATCTGTTTTTCTAATCATTTCAAACTATAGATTGTCTTTTCATCTCCTTCTCCCTCCCTCCCTCCCTTATTTCTTTCCTTCCTTCCTTTCTTCCTCCTTCTCCCTCCCTCTCTTCTCATCTCCTTTTCCCTTCCTCTCTCCATTCCTCCCTCCCTCCTTCTCTCCCTCCCCCCTCCCTCCTTTATTTCCTCCCTTTTTTCCTATCTCCTTCTCCCTCCCTGTCTCCCTATCTCCCTCTCTCCTTTTTCCTGCCCCCCTTCCTTCCTTCCACCCTCCCTCCCTTCCTATCTCCTTCCCTTTCTCTCTTCCCCCTTCCTTTTTCTCCCTCCTTCCCTACCTCCTCCCTCCTTTATTTCCTTCCCTCCTTTCCTTCCTTCTTTCCTCATCCCATTGAAGGGAGCTAGTCTACACCTCCCCAATTATCTGCTCCCTGCGCGCTGCCTTATCTTCCAGATCAGCCCCGTGGGCTTCGTGGGAGCTGAAATCCAGCACATCCCGAACCCACAGATGAAGTGCCACGTTTGGGGTTCCCAGGCCTTTTAGGAAACCTCCTCGGGGAGGCGCTGAAGGGCGAAGCGGGGGCATGAAAGGGTGGCGGGTGTTTTGTTTTGTCGTTCCGTTCGTTTTGTCGTCCTGGGCGCGTCTTGGGAACGCGGCTGCTTCCGACCTCCGCTTCTCTCTCCTCGGCTCGGCTCATGGGGAATCGCTCTTTTAATTTCACCCGGCCGTCCTTGGCAAGCCGGCAAGTCGTGCCCGCGACCCATGAAGGGTTGGGCCATTGATTGCCCGCTTCTCATTAGCCGCGAATTGCGCTTTTGCTCTGCCCGCTTTCAGGCCGGAGCGCTGCGCCCCCGTCACTTCGCGCACAGGCGAGCGCGCGCTCCTCGCTCCGGCCAAAGGGCTCGTTCATCCGGGCTTTGCACCGGGATGAAGGAATAAATATTAGCTTTGCGGGAGGGTTTTCCTCACCCTTCCCCCCCCCTCCCCCCCCCGTCCCCGTCCCCGGCCGTTTTAAAATGGAAACAATGCGTCCGGCTAATTCCTCCGATTCGGCCTCCAAAAGCAATTTCCCTTTTATGAGCTTCCTCTCGGTTTTGCCAGCAATTAACACGGATGACTCGAGCGAGCCTTGGAAATGTTACTTTGAAGGGGGAGGGGGGGGGCAGGAGGGGAGGAGGAGATGGGGGAGTGGGTGCCGCGGTGGCCTTAATGGAGCCGTAATGGAGCTGAACGAATTCCGTGTGAAGGGTCTGTTTGCCCTCGGTTGGGTAATTAATTGAAAGCTTTGGGAAAAACATACCCAAATCTCGACTTCCTCTCCCTTCCTTTCTCTCTCTCTCTCTCTTGCTCCCGTTCCCCGTCCTTTGGTTCCTTTCCCTCCTCTCTTTTTGTCGCTGTCTTTCTCTTTCACTCCCGCTTTCTGACTCTTCCTTTCGCTTTTTCTCTCCTGCTTTCTTTCCCTTTCGATTTTTCTCTCACATTATTTCTTTTGTCCCTTTTTTTCTTTCTGTGTTTCTATTTGTCTCTCTCCCTTTTCTTTCTTTTCCTTTCTCTCTTTTTGTCTCTTATTTTTACTTTTTCTCTTTGTCTCTCTTTCTGTTTGTCTCTCTCTCTCTTGATCTCTTTCTCTTTCACTTTTTCTGTCTTTCCCCTTTTCTCTCTTTTTTCTCTCACACGATTTCTTTTCTTTCTTTTTCTCTTTTCTATTTGTCTCTCTCCCTTTTCTTTCTTTTTCTTTCTCTCCCTTTCTTCCTTTCCCTCTTTCTGTCTCTTATTTTTACTTCTTTCTCTCTTTGTCTCTCTTTCTCTTTCACTTTCTCTGTCTTTCTATCTTTCTCCCTTTCTCTTTTTCTGTCACACTATTTCTGTCTTTTTCTTTCTGTCTTTTTTATCTTTCTCCATCTTTTTATCTTTCTATTTCTCTCTCTTTTCTCTCTTCTTCCTTCCTTCCTTTCCTTCTTTCCTTCCTTCTCTCCTTCCCTCCCTCCTTCTTTCCCCTTTCCTCTTCTCTCCTTTCCTTTCCTCTCCTTTCCTCCCTCCCTCCCTTCCTTCCTTCTCTCCCTCCCTCCTTCTTTCCCCTTTCCTTTCCTCTCCTTTCCTCCTTCCCTCCCTCCCTCCTTTCCCCTCTCCTCTCCTTTCCTTTCCTCTCCTTTCTTCTCCTTTCCTCCTTCCCTCCCTCCCTCCTTCTTTCCCCTCTCCTCTCCTCTCCTTTCCTCTCCCTTCCTTCCTTCCTTCCTTCCTTCCTTCCTTCTCTCTCTCCCTCCTTCTTTCCCCTTTCCTTTCATCTCCTTTCCTCCTTCCCTCCCTCCCTCCCTTCCTTCTTGAACTAAATTCCTGATCAGACTCTGCCTGCATCCTAACCATTCTCCATTCTCAGGAGCTGCCTTGCAAATATTAAAACAACGAAGGGGATGCCATCCTGTTTTCCTGCCAACAATTATGGGAATGTTTTCTTGGAACTCAACTGGGTTATGATTATCTTGTTTGAGGCCTTGTACAAATCCTAGACAAATGGCTATAATCCAGTACATTGGATGTCTGACAAATTGTAGCTATTATTCCAATTTATAATAGGGACAAGGAAACTGATGCAAAATTATTCTAATTTCTGTGTTCATATGACATGTTGAATCAAGTCAGTTCAGTAAGTCGATTATGACCTGTATCTCAGTGCATTTTTAACCCAGCAATGTGGGACAATATGTGGGACAAAAACACACACACACACCCCACCAGCTGAAACCCCCCATTTTCTTCCGACTGCACCCAGCTCCCTTTTGGTTGCAACCTGCTTATTTTCCACCCTTCGGGCTCTGTTCTTCTCACACCTTGCTGAATCAGGCACATATCAACAAACACACTTTACTCCACTGGGGTTCATCTGGATTCCTTGCTCAGGGCCTTCATAACATGGTTTGGACCCAGTTTATATCCTGGGAAGAAATTTGGGAAATAAAGCATGTTTCATTTTCAGCTGCCCGCATTTTGTCTTTCCTGACATAACACATTTCCAAGTGGCACACAAGCTTGCTCTGCATATTTATGACACAGTTTCTCCCCGCCTTTGGCCACTCTGTGTGTGTGTTTGTGCATGCCTGTGTGTGTATTCGAGCCCATTTGGCCTGAAGGTTGGTTATGGCAGCCCCTGAATTGTAATTTAAAGCTTGATGCATTGAAAAGAAAATACAAAGGAGCGTGAATTGATGGATGAACATTGGAAATATTATTTTGCTGTTTTTTAACTCCAACTCCAAGAGGAAGGAGATCCATGAATCTTCAGCCGTCACTAAATGCAGGGGGACGTTTTCATCACAAACACAAATGAATTTAATGAAAAGAAGGATTTGGGGTGACGTGATAGCACGGATTCAATATTTTGGGGAGCTAACACAAAGAAGAGGGGGTCAACTTATTCTCCAAAGCACCTGAAGGCAGGACAAGAAGCAATGGAGGGAAACATAAGGAGAGAAGCAACCTGGAATTAAAAAGAAACTTCCTGACAGTGAGAGACAATTAATCAGGAGAACAATTAACCGGTGGAACAACTTGCTTCCAGAAGTTGTAAATGCTCCAACACAGGAGGTTTTTAAGAAGAGATTGGACAACCATTTGTCTGAAATGGGACAGGGTTTCCTGCTTGAGCATGGGGTTGGACTAGAAGACCTACAAGGTCCCTTCCAACTCTGTTATCCTGCTATTCTGTTCATTTAATTCTTAATATTTATAAGATGTTTGGAGCAGGACAAGAAATGATGGATAGAAACTAATCAAGGAGAGAAGCAACCTGGAAATGAGAAATTTCTTGCCGGTGAGAATGGTTGCAATAATTGGGTATCTTGAGTTTAAGGGGGGGGACATGAAAGCAGTCTTCCAATATTTGAGGGGATGCCCCAAAGAAGAAGGAGTCAAGTTATTCTTCAAAACACCAAAAGGCAGAAAAAGAAGGAACAGATGGAAACTAATCAAGGAGAGAAGCAACCTGGAATTCAGGAGGAACTTCTTGACAGAGAGAACAATTAACCAGTGGAACAGATTGTCACCAGAAGTTGTGGGTGCTCCAAAACTGCAAATTTTTAAGAAGAGTTTGGATAACTATTTCTCTGACATGGTATAGGGTTTCCTGCCTGAGCAAGGGGCTGGACTAGAAGATCTTCAAGGTCCTTTCTGACTCTGTCATTCTATATTTTGAATGCTCAGCTCCAATCAGCGTGATGTGGGGAGACAAAGGAACCCTTTGTAACTGATGTGATGGTATTGTTCTGATCCAAACTTTGCCCCAAGGAAACAAACATGAAACGGAGGTAACAGCAAAACCTTTTAACAATTCTTTACGAATTCCGTTCCTTCCCGGTTAAAAGGCTGTTCCAAACTAATTGTCCCTGATAAGAAGGAGCCTGGCCAAGGTGGTGCAAGGCTGCCAAGAACACCAGATAAAGTGGCCAAGAAATAGTTCAAGTGCTAAGAGTCTCCAAACACCAACCAAGATACTCCGAACGTCCACAAGGCTCGAGTGCAAAAACGTCTTTGCTTCCTGCAAAGAACTCCGGTTTCTCAGCTGGCTTTTATCTCTTGAGGGAGGGGCAGCCTTTCCCCCCGAGTCGCCTGTGCTGCTGCAGCTGCTCTTTCCTTCGAGCAGCCCTGTGTGCACTGGGCACAGGCTCCTCAGGGGCCTCTTCCTCACTGCTGCCAGCCTCCACAATCTCCAAAGGCTCCACTCCCTGAGGGTCCTGGCCCATCCCTTCCTTACATGCAGGCCCCTCATCGGAGTCCTCGCTCTCCGAGACCTCAGCCGTCTGCACCTGCTGCCAGCGAACCACAACAGGTATGCACACTGTGGTGTAATCATACTCAGAAGGCTATGTGCTAAAGTTGCAGATCTAGAAAGGATGAGGAAAGAGTAAGGGGGCCCCAATGTTTAGCGGTGAAAGCGCCAGGCAAGAAACTAGGACACAGTGAGCTCTAGTTCTGCTGTAGTCATGAAAACTGGCTGGGGGACTTTAGGCCACTCATCAGGAGATGTGAGTTCTCATCCCACTTTCTCGGTTTCATGCCCAAGGCAGGACTAGAACTCACCATCTCCTGCTGATTGGCTGAAAGTCACCCATCTGGCTTTCATGCCTAAGGTGAGGCTAGAACTCACTGTCTCCTGGTGATTGGCCCAAAGTCACCCAACTTCTTTTCATGCCAAACATGGGACGAGAACTCACAATCTCCTGTTTTCTCACCTGGTGCCTTAACCACTAGACTAAACTGGCTCTTTTCCCCCCCTTTTTTCTTGTTCTACAATTTGGGGTGTCATCCAAAGGTGCCCTCTCCCTTCCACTATTGCCACTCTCAAAACTCTCCTTTTCAAGGCAGCTGCTAGATGAGGGCAAAGCACACAACAAGACAACCAGTCAGGGTGGTGATTTAAGAGCTGACCAGCTGCTACGATGATGATGTCATGCCGAGAATGAGTTGGCAAGGTTTTTGGGCTCCTATCACTTTAAGAGCCTGTAATAAGAAGAGGCCCTGTTGGGACATATCTCTCTCTCTCTCTCTCTCTCTCTCCCTCTCCCTCTCCCTTTCTGTGCTTCCCTGCTGTAATTACTGATTGCTGTTTGTTTGGAGTCTAACTAAAGTACATGTATGTATATATTCTTTGTAGATAAAACCACTGTTTAAATACAACCCTTTGTTTATTGTATTTGTTCCTGGGTTATCTCACATAGTCACATTGTGCGCACTCTGACAGGTTATGGGCAGGGGTGGTATTTAGCTGGTTCAGATCGGTTCTGGTGTACCAGTTGTGGAAATACTTCACAGAACTGGGACTATTTGGGACTCATTACAGACTGGGAATGCAGATAATTCCCAGCAATGAAATAAAACAAGCATTGTTTGGACTAAGAGTGTGCTTAATTATAGTCTCAGGAAGCCTTGGTCAGAACAGGAGGTCTCATGGTGTCTTGGCTGAATGAGATACTCCTGGAGAGTAAAGATGGTAAATAAAATTGTGTTATTACAATGGACTTGTAGCTTTGGGGGAAAAAACAAACAAACAAACCAAAACTTGTCCACTGACCCTAAATAATGTTCTTGCCACCATGCAATCTTTTGAGCAAGAGACAGCTGATTTTATTGTTTTAGTTTTTCACATTGTTGATGACTTTCTGGTATGCAAGGAGGGATTGAGTTGAAAAGTATACCTGGCCCATTGCAGACTCTTCTTCTGCACCTGGAATTCCTTACTTAAGGCATTTGGGGACGGAGACATTGACTTCACCCAACCTTCTCGGATAAAGCGTTGGTCTTCTGTTTGTTTTCCCTCTCGGACATTATTACCGCTAAGCCGTGTTTGACGTAACTCCGGAAGAGAAGGGAACAGTTTTTCAAGTAGGGTTCTAAGTCAGCTTCGGGATGTTTCTCCTTGAAATCATGGAGATCTTCCAGACCGGCCCTGGCAGTTTCCTTCGAGTTGATCTTCTTGAAAATTTCAGCCAACATTTGGTTGATTTCATCCTGGGCTAGAGAAGAAGAGCCCAACTCTCTGTCCATGCCAGCTTGTCCCTCAAAGTGGCTGAGAACTTTCCTGAGGTTGGCTTCCAAATCGGAGTCTCCCCTGTCCTCGATCAGCGTGAGATGATCCAAGATCTCCTCGCCCTTCAACTTGCAAAGGGTATGGAGAAGAATCTTCAGGGCCCGCAGTGGATAATTGCTCTGGTATTGCTTTAATTTCTCCTTGGGCAGGACCTTCATGAATAGGTGGACATCCAGCAGGATCTGGTCCAGGTAGATGCGGTCGATGGTCTGAGGAAGCCTCTTGGCTGTTTTCCACAAGCACTTGGCCACCATTTCTGAAAAAGCAAAGAGGTTTGTGGAGGCAGTCATGCCATCCTGGAGAAGCAGAAGTAAAGAACTAAGAACTCTGGTCTGGTTGGACTTCTCCAAAACCTTCATGACCACCAGTTTGGTGGATTGCTCTTCTGGAAACTCTTCTACTGGAGAATCCAACAAGAAGCTGATGAGACAACTGATGAGGTCCTTCAGCACTCCAGCAGAAGCTTCCTGGGCCAACATGTCTACCTGGAAGAGGGAGACCAAGTTGCAAGTGATAGAGTGATAAAACTCGACCACCTGTTCCTTCCGTGCTTCTTCTTCTGCCGTGACATGGAGATGGTGGATGAACTTCATCTGCCGGAGGGTGGCTATCAAAAATGGGTTGATGTGGCTGGACATGAGTTCCACATTGTCCTCCTGCTCCAGAATCTCCTGGATCTGGGCTAAGGCCTCCGTACTTGTAGCAATGCTACCACTAGCCAAGTGGCAAATGATCATATTGAGGTTCAGCGAGGCCCTACTCCCAGCTTGAAGCTCCATACTCATCTCTGGTGGGTCTCCAGCTGCTGGTTTGGGGTTTGGGGAGATGTCTATCTGGTTGACATTCTCCTGCTCTTGAAGAGAATCTGAATAGTCGTCTTCGATCTGATCTCCAGTTGTGGTGTTCTGCCTGGAACCTTCTACACAAGACGTGGTGAGTTGGGTTTCCATTTTCTCCTCTCGGACATTCATAGCTCCTACCTCTCTGATGCTCTCCTCCAAAAGGCCCATATGTTTCTCTGAGATATTCCCAATCACCCGGAATGCTTCTACTCCAAACACGTCCCGTGCGATTGCGATCACCTTCAGAGCAGCGGTATGGACTGCATTGTTGTAGTCTCCGGTCAAGACCAGGAGAGTTTTCAGAATTTTGCTGGGGTTGGGCTGGCAGATCTCTGGACCATATTTCTTAAGCATCCATCCCAACTCTTTCAAACATCCTACTCGTTGGTTGGTGTTCTTGGCCTGGGCTCCTTCGAGGAGAAATGAGAATGTCTTGAAGGCCGGATAGATGAAGAACATCTGCTTCACAATTGCCCGGACTTCTTTGAGGATGGATTCTTTGGTTCCTCCCAGCTTCAGGATAAGGTAGGGCAGAAAAGAAGATACCTCGTTATCTGTCAGCTGGTACTTCTCCTCCATGAGCAGATGGAAGAGCCTTTGAAGGTACTCTAGAGTCTTCATGAGGACCCAAGTGTTGGTGTCAAACAACCGAAGGCTGAGCCATTTCAAGATGAGGTCCAGGCAGCTAAGGACCCCATCTTTCTCTGCCTCCAAGTGTTTGGTCATCACTGTCAATGCTTTGATGTGGTGTTGAAAGTTGGAATGAAACATCTCCTCTTGCAACCAGTTGGAGAGGCAGCCAGACATCTGAGCTTTGAGCTGCTCGATATATTTGCTGCTTGGCGTGCTGAAGTTCCACCTGAGGACTTTCAGAGCCTTCTCCTCTTTGGCCCTCTGCTCTTTGGCTTTGGGGACGATCATAAAAATGGGGCCTACCTTGCTGGGTCCTTCTTTTAAGGCAACTTTGGTGGAGGACTTTGTGGCTGGGAACCGCTTCGTTTTGGGAACGGTTCCTTCCGAGATGGCTTTTCGGACATCCATGCTCAACTCGTTGGACCCGACATTTTCAGTCGAGGAGGAAGGGGCTGGTAGGCATGGTTGAAGAGGAGCCACGTCTGATCTGGACCAAGACTTGCCTTGTGGGAGCTTGGAAAAGGTTCTGGACAAGCTAAGGGTGGTCTTGGAAGATCTGCTTTCTTTGACTTTTTCCAAGAGAAGGAGGACCTGGTCTCGGGCAGCTGGCTTCAGCTTTCTGGTAGCTTCACACATCTTCTCAAAGCCAAGGTGGAGAAGGAAAAATGGCAGGGCCTCCTGCGCAGCTGCACAGGTTTCCTCATGCGAATTCTCCAAGGCCGAGTAGAGGTGAGGAACACAACGGAGAAGATCGGCAGAAGCCGAGTTGGATGACGGTAGCTTCTCCACTAGCCAGCCCAGGAAGCTCTGTCTGGGGGACACCACGTCCTTCTTCAGATCTGTGAAGAGCTCATCTCCTTCCAGCCATTCTTTCATGCCAGTTTGCTCAGCCCAGGCCTCGAGGGTGGTGAGAGCCAGGGCCCTCAGGCTACTTTTGCTATCTTTGAGCACCGCCAGGATGGACATCCCCAAGGTCTTGACGTGATGCTTCGCCCCAGGACCCAGGGCCTTGGCAAGCTGCTGGAGGACAACCAAGGTCTGCTTCACCAGAGCTTTGTTGGAGTCATGCAGGCAAGCTTTCAAGGCGAGTGGGAGGTCTCCCAGGTTGGGTTGGATGGCCACGAAGTCATGGAGGATTTTGGAGACTTCCTCCAGCCCTTCCTTCCTCACCTTCCAGCTGGCGTCCTGCACCTTGGATATCAACTCGACGGACATCTTCTGGCTGAGGTCCACCGTGTTCTTCTTCCGGTAGGGTTGCGCATCTCCTCCCTGCTGCTCGTTGGCAGAGTTTCGACAGAACCTGCAGCGTCCCCGGATTCGAGGCGGGGGGCCTTGGCCGCTCAGCTGTTGAAACCTGGCATCTATCTGGGAAAGGAGAAGGGGCCTCTCGTCCTCGAAGAAGACCCTCAGAGGGCTCCCCACGTAGAGGAAGATCACGCCGAGGAGGTTGAACGCGGAGCTCCGCACATCTGGGTGGGCCGCGGACAAGGAAGTTTTGATGTAGCTGACAAACATCTTAGCCTCCAGGCCGTCGAAGCCGAAATCTCGGATGGCTTCAGAGAGCCAGTTGAGCGTTTCTGCGTGAGTCCTGGGGCTGTCTTGCAAGAAGGCGGCTTCGGTGACTTTCTTGGCCGTCCACGGCAAGCCGCAGGCCTCGGCCACCGCCGTGAGGGCTTCCTTAGTGTCGCTGCTGCAGATGACGTCTCCAATCTTATCCACCAGGTTCCCCAAGACAAACCGGGCGGACGTCCTGGAGAAGTTGCCTTTGCGGGCGATGAGGGTGACGATGTGCAACTTCTTCTGCATCACCTGGAGTTTGGTTTCGTTCCAGCCAGGCTCTTTGTGCAGCAGCCGGACCAGAGCCTGGCAGGGCACCTGATGGTTCTCCATCTCTTCCACGGCCTTCTCCAACGCCTCGAGGCAGGAAATGCGCTCTTTCCAGTTGTGGCTGTCCAGGTGTTGCAGGCAGGACTTGGGGAGGACTGCAGCAGCTTCCAGCTCACATGATTCTTCTGGCAGTTCCTTCTCGGTCATGTCCTTTGGCATTAGCATCTTGGCTGTCTCTGGGTTCTAGAACCTTGGTCGGCCATGTGCAACATGGCGGCTCAGCCCTCCCTTGGGTGGCAATCAGCTCGGTCAGCACCGAGGACATTCCGAGAAACCAGGCCGAGAGCCAAGGTCTCCTTCCTTGGGGAATCTAGCTTGCCACCCACCCCACCCCACTCTGTCCTCCCCAGAGAGGAGATGGTGGTACCCCACTCTTTGGGGGGAAAGGGGCCTTCTTAAGCGGCTGCTACTCCGGCTTATCAGTGGTGAGCTTCCTTGAAGGCCCACGGGGAGGGGGAGGGGAGGAGGCCTTTGTGATGTCACTGATGTCACAACAGACAGGAGAAAGACTCCAGGAACAAAGAAGAGCTGACGTCACTTTAAGGATTAGAGCATATGCAGAGCACGTCTAACTTGACCCCTTGATTCCCTGCTGAAGAATCCCTGCATTGTAACCTGGTGTGTCAGCTGCAAAGATAAAGTTTCTGGGAAAGTTGCCAAGTTTAGCAGTGGCGGTATTCAAATATTTTTACGACCGGTTCTGTGGTGTGGCTTGGGCATGGTATGGCTTGGTGGGCATGGCAGGGAAAGGATACTGCAAAATCCCCTTTCCCTCACCACCCCACTAACCTGCTTTCCAGCTCCGTTCTCCTGTGCAGGGCAACCAAAGGAGACCCAGCCCATCAACTGGGACTCAATGGGAGGTGGAGAATAGAGGAGGTTGGCGGGGCCAGTCAGAGGTGGGATTTGCTGGTTCTCTGAACCGCTACCAGTCTGAACCGGCTGAATACCACCTTTAAAGTTACCCCAGCAAAGTAACTTTTAGAATGGAAGGAAAGAGTTGGAAGGGACCTTGGAGGTCTTCTAGTCCAACCCCCTGCTTAGGCAGGAAACCTTATACCACTTCAGACAAATGGTTATCCTTTTGTGAAATGCAAAATGTGGATTCTGCTTCTTTGCTGTAAGTTCACTAGAAAATGTTGTTTTCTCAGCCCACTTGAACTGATGAGAAACAATAGCTCTTGGCGGCAAAAGGTATTTCTTTCCGATCTAAAGGCCCTGTCACACTGCCCAACGGATGCAAAACGGACACAACGGACGAGCAAATGTTCCATCCGTTGTTATCCACTCTCAAAAGGGGCAAAAATTTGCATAAAAAGAGCGGATAACATCGGACGCGGGGAGGATGCAGGGCGGATGGAAACGCGGATGCGAAGGAAAGCAGCGGACTGAAGCAGATGGAAGTGATGGAAGCAGATGAAGCGGATGGCATCGTCCAGCGGAGTGCTCTCCGGGGGCCTCAGCAAAGTGGACGCGGAACGGATGAACGGATGCAGAGACGGATGAACGAGCGGATGAAGCGGATGCAGAGCGGAAGCCTAACGGATGCCTGGCATTAATGCGCATGCGGGGGGGATGCATTGCGCAAGCCAGCGGATATAAAGGGAAGCAGTTCGCACGTGGCCAGCATTTTGGAGAAAGACTGCTGCAGCGATACTACAAGGGTCCTTGCCTGCCCTGCCTTGCAAGCCTTGTGCCAGCTTCACTGCTGCCAGCGCTGCCTCAAGCCTCCTGGCCAGCTTCCCTGCCAGTCCTTGCTCTCCTGCCTGCCTGCAGCCTTGCTTGCCAGCCTTGCCCGTCTCAGCCTCCCTGCCAGCTCAGTCTGCCTGCAGCCTTGTTGCCTGCCTGCCTTCCTGCCTAGGCCGGCCAGTCCTTGCCAAGCTCCTGGCAGCCTTGGTGCCAGGCTTTCCTGCAGCCTTGGTGCCAGGCTTCCTGCCAGGCCTTGGTGCCAGCTCCTGCCAGCCTTGATCGCCAGCCTGGGCCTAGCAGCCCTTCCGCCAGCCTCCCTGCCAGCCAGCAACCCAACAACCCATGGGGAAGAAGCGAAAGTCTCACGCAACCTGCCGTCTATCCCTGCGCAAGAGTGGGACAGGGCACCCTCCGCCCCACTGTCCCTGACTCTGCTCTGCTGGGGCTTCTGCTGCTCCGGGCTCGCTCTTCTGGTGCTGGAGCTTCTGCTGATGCTCCTTCTGGTGGTGGTGCTTCTGCTGCTGCGTACTCTGCTGAAGCTGCTCCTGGTCCTGTCGTCCTTGCTCGTTCCTGCTCGGCTCCTGGACTTGCTCGTACTGCTCTGCTCCTGTCTTGCCATTTCTGCTCATCCTGCTCAGTGCTGCCTGGTGCTGCTTGGTGCTGCTGGTTGCTGCTAGGTGCTGCTGGGCTGTAGTGGCTGCTGGGGCTGCTGGGGCTCCTGGTGATTATCTGCTGCTGCTGATCCTGGTCCTGCTGATCTGCTGCTGCTGCTGATGATGCATGATGATCCTGCATGCTGCTGCTGCTGGGCTGTGACTGATGCTGATTATTATCCGCTGCTGGTGATGTGATGATGATGATGATGATCCTGCTGGTGCGCTGCTGCTGCTAGTGGTGGTGGAGGAGCAGCCCCTACTACCTGGGAGCCCCTCTGATGAGCGGCCCATCTGGTCCTGCCAAAGGGAGGAAAGAGGCATAATGCGGGGATGGGAGAGGAGGCAATACTTCATTGAGGAGGAACACGAGGATGAGTGCTGCGTGGCTGAGGAAGGAAATGACTATCTGTGGGAAGGGACAACTGGCGCTACAGGGACACCAAAAGGAAAGCAGGCTGCTTGACGAGAGAGGGCGGAGAGTATGGGTTATACCTTCGGAGGTGCTTCCTCGGCTGGTGGAAACATATGCCACACCTGGTACGGGAAGCTGCACCTGAAGAAATCTGGCCAGGCCACAGTTAAAGCTGATGGACAGCAGAGAGCCTACGTCCATGGCCAGGTGCAGCTTCCTGGAGGTGAGATCCGCCACCGAGGAGCACCAGGAGCCCCTCTCACTACCCTCTCTCCGGCAGCCTGCTGAGACCCAGTCCTCTTCTGGCCGAGAGTCCAGTCCTGTCTCCAGGCAGGTTTCCTGTGGAGCGTGCCACAGGCGGAGAACCCGCGGACAGGTGTGTAACCGTGGTGCAAGCGCGACTGGTGCAGTGGGAGAAAAGGAGACATCGAGTCCACCACAGTCGTAGCCGCATCACCCACCACCCCAGCTCCACCTCCACAGAAAGCAGAGAGCCAGACAGCAGGAGGGGCAGAGCCACACTGTCCTGCTGGAGATCAGGGACACCATCCGCACCAGCAAAATCTCCTCTCTCAGCTGGTCCACACCAACTCCTCATCCTCCCAACCGCAAAGCCCTTCCTCACCTATGTCAACCAGGCCCTGGAGGGACATGGCAGATCCCCAGTACCAGGTGGTGAAGGACCGCGATCACGGAGCTGCTTCACAACCTCCAGACCCAGAGGAAACCTGCTCCCACCCAGTCCAGGTCTGCTCCTCCACCCCAGGTGATGTCCCTCCCATACCAAGGCTTCTCACAGCCCTCACCTACCAGGCTACGTGCTACCAGGAGGTCCAGCAGCACAAGGCAGCAGCCCTTCCCATCCAGGCGCACAGAGTCATCGGTTGACAACCGTCGCCACCGGTTCCACTGATGCCACCGATGCCAGCCCCTCAATGATGCCACCCACACCACCGATCCACCCACATCCACGAGTCCACCGCACACCAGTCCTCACCCAGCTGCAGACCAGACAGCCCCACTACACTATTCCTTCCTCCACCCCACAGCCAAGCCCTGCCTCAGTACATCTTGACATCAGTACTGGGCTGACACCCCATGGCATGGAGGAAGGACCTGCTCAGCATCTACGGGTCTGAGCCAGCTGCTGAGAGCTTCCTCAACACACCCGATCCCCTGTTGTCCTCTCGGGCCAGGCACCCCAGTGATGATACAGACCAGCACTCAGCCAGCCACCGACCTCCACAGCACCTGGACCCTTCACCCCTGAGACTGGGCACACCTCCAAGTGACCAATAAGAGTGCCAGAGACTGGGTAGCTGGCCTGCCTATGGGACTTTATTTGGACACTTGACTTGGGTCATTTTTGTTTTACAGCTTGTTGTTCAATAAAGTTTATCTTTGATTCACACACTTGCCTTCATTTCTTTTTTTATAAAGTCTTCGTGGAAACTTTTAGAATGGTTTAAGCCTTAAAATGCTTGTGTGGATGGGTTAAGATAGCAGTGGGATGGGCAGGGATACCTTTGGATGGGTAAGATAGCTGTGGGATAGATAAACCTCCAGTGCAGCATAGTGGACTGTATGGTCCACCTCCCAGCTGCCACACCTATGGCGCCTTTTTTAATCAATAATAATGTAATAATCATCCACACATGTCAACACAAACACAACTCTTTATTAATGCCCTATTCATTGTAGGGCCACTCAACATACATGGCACAATCTCATCCGTGTGATGAGACAGGCTGAAGGAAGCATCCATTAAGCATCTACCATCCTGTCTTGCCACTTCACTGCTCCAGCTGGGGAGTTGCACCAGTGTCTCAGGAGGTTGTGGCTGCTTCTTCCCTTCACGTGAGGCTCTCTTGGGGCCTTGCACATCCACAGTGTCTATCAGGTTTCGCCCTTGCCTCCATCCCCAGCTCCATGTCCCATTGCCTTGTTGGAGGTCCACGAGCTGTTCTGCAAGACTGGGTAGCGGTGCGCATGAGATTGTGCAGGATGCAGCAAGCTTCCATGATCCTCCTCATGGTCTCTGGATGATGCTGCATGGTGGTGAGAAGTAACCTGGAACCTGTTGGCCAGGATGCCAAAGGCGTTCTCCACCACCCGCCTTGCCCTGGACAGCCTCTAGTTGAAGATCCTCTCTTCACGGGTGAGGCAGCTGGAGGTGTAAGGCTTCATGAGGTAGATTCTGAGGGAGAAGGCGTCATCCCCACGATGAAGTAGGGCACATCTTTGCGTGTCGTGGGCAGGGGTCTGGATCTGGGAAGCCGCATGAATGAGGTTGCGTTCCAGCCCACCCTTGAGGTCACTGGCGTTGTATACCTGGGCATCTAAACATGAGCCGCTGCCTGAAGCATCGATGTACATGAACTTGTAGTCAGCATCAACCATGGCAAAGAGGACGATGCTGAAGAAGCCCTTGTAGTTGAAAATAGTGGACCCCGACTTGGCTGGAGCTTTGCAGGCCACGTGCTTCCCATCTATGGCTCCAACTGTGGGGGGAAGTTCCACTTCTGATACCACTGCTCTGCAACTTTCCTCCAGCCTTCTTCAGTGGTGGGACACTGGAGGAGCTCTTCCAGGTATTCTTCGAATGAGGGCCTGCACCACTTCTATCTGACCACAATGCTGATGGTGTTGGATGGTACCCTCCAGCTGTATGCATGCTCTGTAGGAGGTCCCTGAGGCCAGGTGGCGCAGAGTCAGTGCCACCTTGAGCCAGGTTCCAGGCTGGGCCGGAAGTTGGTGTTTGTCTTGGTTCAACCTGGTGTCAGGTGCTCCACAACTTCGTCAAACATGGCTGGAGGCGATTCTCAGAGAAGTTCTCGGAATGCACGAGTGTCTTCGCTCCTGAGCTTCCACCATCAGCTTGTTGTACAGCTCCGTCCTCTGCTCTTCTGGCGAACCATCTTCGTACCCAGACTCTTCTTGGCACCCCTTTTCTCTCCGTAGTAGAGTTCACAGAGCATGTAGATGGCTTCGCACATGTTGCAGAAGGATGGTGGCTGCCAAAAGGACTGTGTTACGATCCACGGTGCGACATGGACTGGACGCTGTGGAAGAGGAAGAGTCCAGATGAAGGCTGCAGAGGGTCCGCACCGCAGGGCTGCTGGTCTGAAAGTGAGATGGCAGACGAGTTGGCTCTGCCTTTTTATATAGGCAGTATAGGTTGTCCCTTTGCATCCTCTAGGCATCCTCTAGGCATCCTTAATATCGAAGATAGGTCCCCTCTGCGAACTTTTTTTCCGTTTTAAACGCTTTGTTTCATGCTGCATCCGTTCTGCATCTGTCTCTGCATCGTTCCGCGCGTCGTTCCCCTTCCTCCCTGGTCGCCGAGCGGATGCGAGTTGTACAGATGCGCAGCGGATGCCTAGCGGATATAGCGGATGCGTAAGCGGATGCAGAACGGATGCGTAGCGGATGCAGAACGACGAATTGGATACATTTTCCGCGCAAAAGTTTTGGGCAGTTCAAAACTTTCGGAGCGGATGAAACGTCATAAAACGGATGCTGGACGGATAGAGAGGAAGCAAAACGAGGCAGTGAGTACATCGCAGTTACCAACAGATGGCAAGCTTTTTTGTCCGTTTTACATCCTCTTTGCATCCGTTGGTGCAGTGAGACAGGGGCTTAAGGTTCCTTTGTTTTCAGAAGCGCTGAGAAAATTTCACGAGCTTTGCGTGATATGAAATAATGTTTCTATAGCAATGATGATCTCTGCAAGCTGTATGGACTATAAAGAGAAAAAGTTTTAGTTTAGCATGCACATGCACCTGCTTTTCTCTCTCTGCCTGCTCTGTTTAAGGTGGGAGATAAAAAAAAGGTCGCCCAGTTTTTGCTTTTTGGCCAAAAATAAAAGCTGATTATCGGTAGCCTCGTTTCACTGGATTCATCGGATTCTGAGCTGCACTGCAACCTTACAGTACAGTGGTCACAATTCAGTGTGGAAGACAGGAGGGAAGAATCCCAATGGATCCCTAGTGGAGTTTTGGATGGATCATCAGATAACAGGTAATCACAGTCAGAAGGGACTTTGTAGGTCATCTAGTCCAACCCCTGCCCAAGCAGAAGACCCGACACCATTTCTGACAGAAGGCAGTCCAGTCTGCAGACAAAGCTGTCCCTTTCCGTCGCACTTCCAGGCCTTGTTATTTTATTTTATTTTTAATTTTATTTGAAGAGATGGATGCTTCCAATCTGCTGGGTGGTGCCATTGGAGGGGATAAGCACAGAAGGTAAAATTTATTTTATTTTATTTATTTTATTTGGTTTGTCAATTGCTTACAAGATAATAGGTATAAGTATAAACATAGTTATGAATCCATGAAATGGGTACATATTAGAAAAATAAAAAAAAACAATAGGACAGACCTCTTAGGAAAGAGGGGAGGTCAATAGTGGAAAGTCTAAGGTTAAAGTTTTTGGGGTTTGGGGAAGAAACCAGAGTCAGGTAGAGGATTCCAGACATTGACCCCTCTTTGGCTGAAGTCGTATTTTCTGGTTTTTTTCCTGCTTTTTTTTTATTTTCTGCCTTTTCGTCTTCTTTTAATGACCCTTTCCTAATTAAAGCCATTTTAGCAGAAAGTACATCGGCTGGAGAGCATCACGTCAACCATTGACGTTATCTGGTTTTTCCAGGAACGCTTCCATGGGCCTTGCAGACCTTCTTAGAAATTTTTCAGAACAAATAGCATCTGGAAGAGCTCACCTTCCCCCACCCCCCACCCCAAATGCAGAGAGATAAATTGCGGGTGGTGTTGCATACATATATGTATTTTTTTTTAAAAAAAAAATTGTACTCAATTAAGTTGACCTAGATTCTAAACAGCCATCAAAACACTGGATTCCTTTTCTGATCAAACGGACTGGATATTTGTGTGTGTGTGTGTGTGTGTGTGTTTGTGTTTATTTATTTATTTTTGTTGTCAAGCATGTATTAGATCAATGATTGGCAACTGGTGGTCTGCAAATAAATTTTGGTTGTCCACAGAGAAATTTCCCCCCTCCCAAAGCAATTAATCCAGGCTATGTGGGAACACAAGGGTTGCATCGCTTGCATTGCAAACAACACGAGGTAGTGAGGGGGGGGGAAGGGTGGAGGGAGGGAACTTGCCCCACTAACCCCACGTGCCTGGCCTGGCCAACTGGGCTGCTTCTTGCTGCTTCTTTCTTCTTCTGCTTTTGGCTGCACGCAAGAAAAGCAGCCAAAGTCTTTCTTTCTCTCCCCCAAACTCCACCAGAAATGAGTCTTGGGGACCCTGCAAGGCCTCCTGCTCAAAGAGGCTGCGCCAGCAAAGACTTCTTTCTGGAGAAGTTTGGGGAGAGAAAGAAAGACTTCTGCAGCTCCTGCTGCTTTCCTTTCATGAAGCCAAAAGTCTCTCCCTCTCCCCCTGAGAAGGGAGCTGGAGACGGTATCCTGCGATCCCAAATAAAGAACAACCAATCGGTGAGAAAACAGGGTGGACAATTTTCCTGCAGACTTTTTGGGGGATTTTCCCAGGGTCTCTGGTCCACGGGAGTTAAAATAATGAGTTTGGAGATCCAAACAGTTGGTGACCCCTGTATTAGATAACAGATATAAGTATAAACATGATGATGAACACATGAAATGGATACCTATAAGAAAACTAAGAGAAACGATAGGACAGGGAGGGTAGGCACGTTGGTGCGCTTATGCACGCCCCCCACAGACCTCTTAGGAAAGGGGGGAGGTCAATAGTAGACAGTCTAAGGTTAAAATTTTTGGGGTTTGGGGAAGAAACCAGAGTCAGGTAGAGGATTGCAGACACTGACCACTCTATTGCTGAAGTCGTATTTCCTGAAATCAAGTTTGGTGTGGTTAACCTTGAGTTTGTATCTTTTGTGTGCTCTTGTATTGTTATGGTTGAAACTGAAATAGTCACTGACGGGTAGGACATTGCAATAAATCATTTTATGTACTACACTTAGGTGTAGTATATAAGTAAGCGGCGCATATGGCACCGAAGATGGCGTAGTTCTAGGTTTGTCTAAGCCTAAAATTTCAAGTCTGGTGGCAAAAGGTATTCTGTTAAGAGCAGAGGAGTGGAGGGAGGACTCTTCTCGTGAAATATCTCTGGGCTCCCTCAATTGTCTTAATGTCTGATATTCAGTGCGGGTTCCAGACAGATGAACTGTATTTGAGAATTGGTCGAGCAAAGGTTTTGTATGCTCTAGTTCAGGAATCTCCAATCTTGGCAACTTTAAGACTTGTGGATTTCAACTCCCAGAATTCCTCATCCAGCTTTGCTTTCCACAAGATGAAATCCACAAGTCTTAATGTTGCCAAGGTTGGAGACCCCTGCTCTAGTCAGTAGTGCGATATTACCAGAGAAAAAGCTGTGGTGAGGGTTTTTTTGTAGAATCGGGGTGTTCAAGTCTGATAAATTCAGAATTTCCAAATCGCGAGGCAGCCCTTTAGGTATTGCTCCAAGGGCTTCAATCACAATTGGGAAAATCCTCAAGCTATTCATATCCATCACATCTAACACACCTTCCTTTTCTTATTTGCCCCATAACAACAACCCTGTAATATAGGCTGGGCCGAGAATGAGAGTGGCCGATGTTCTATTTTGAAGAAAAAAAACTAAGATATAAAACCGAAATGTGAAAGTTGCAAATCTGTTTGAGGCTGCTTCCGACAATCTCCATCCTATATTCTGTTCTGTTGCTATGAGTTCTATGCTGGGACAATTACTTTATTATACTAATAAGTCAATTACCATTTCTATGGCATTATTTCCTCAATACTATATACAGTATAACTATGGGATGATTACTACAATCTTTCCTCTTTCTTATTGCATTTATTTATTTTTACAAGTAATAAATTTATAAGTTATGATTATCTGGTCCAATTCAGGACAAGAAGCAACGGACGGAAACTCATCCAGGAGCAAAGCAACCTGGAACTAAGGAGAAATTTTCAGACAGGGAGAACAATTAACCAGTGGAACAGCTTGCCACCAGAAATTGTGGGTGCCTCAACATTGGAGGTTTTTAAGAAGAGATTGGACAATCCCTTGTCTGAAACAGTATAGGATCTCCTGTTTGATCAGGGGGCTGGATTAAAAGACCTCCAAGATTCCTTCCAACTCTGTGATTCTGTTAATCAGTGGAACAGAAGTTGCCACCAGAAGTTATGGCTCCTCCATCACAGGAGGTTTCTAAGAATAGCATAGCATAGCATAGCATAGACTAGACTAGACTAGACTAGACTAGACTAGAATAGAATAGAATAGAATAGAATAGAATAGCACAGTTGGAAGGGACCTTGGAGGTCTTCTAGTCCAACCTCCTGCTTAGGCAGCAAACCCTACACCACTTCAGACAAAGGGTTACCCAATATCTTTTTTAAAACTTCCAATGTTGGAGCATTTACAACTTCTGGGGGTCAGTTGTTCCACTGATTAATTGTTCTGTTAGGAAATTTCTCCTAGGTTCTAAGTTGCTTCTCTCCTGGATTAGTTTCCACCCATTGGACAATCAAAACAAAACAAGATTGTGCAATCGCTTGTCTGAAATGTTATAGGATCTCCTGTTAGAGGCAGGGGGTTGGACTAGATTAGGGGTCGCCAACCTGTTGGACCTCAGGGACCACCAAGCTCATAATTTTAAATCCCGCGGAGCAGAGACCCTGGGAAAATCCCCCCCAAAAAGTCTGCAGGAAAATCCCCCAGCCCGTTTTCCTACCGATTGGTTGTTCTTTATTTGGGATTGCAGGATCCCGTCTCCAGCTCCCTTCTCAGGGGGAGAGAGAGAGACTTTTGGCTTCTTGCAAGGAAAGCAGCAGAAGCCGCAGAAATCTTTCTTTCTCTCCCCCAAACTCCGCCAGAAAGGAGACTTTGCCGGCGCAGCCTCTTGGAGCAGGAGGCCTTGCATGGTCCCAAAGGCTCATTTCTGGCGGAGTTTGGGGGAGAGAAAGAAAGACTTTGGCTGCTTTCCTTGCATGCAGCCAAAAGCAGAAGAAGAAAGAAGCGGAGAGAAGCAGCCCGGTGGCCAGTTCAGGTGTGGGGGGCAAGTGGGGCAAGTTTCCCACCTCTGCCCTCCACCCCCCATCTTGTCGCAACGCAAGCCTTATGTTCCCAGGCCGCCTGGATTAATTGCTTGGTGGGGGGGACATTTCTCTGTGGATCACCAAAATTTTCTTGTGGTCCACCAGTGGTCCCCGGCCCACCAGTTGGCAACCACTGGACTGGATGACCTCCAAGGCCCCTTCTAACTCTGAATTGTCTATCAGAGCCGGCTCCTTTTCATCGGGCAGGAAAGCAGGCTGCTGCAGAGCTGGGGTCTTGTTTGCCTTTTCTTTTCCCTATGCAAATAAATAAATAAATGAAACCAAAGACGGAAAAATAAATCTGCCCTGTTGGTAAATCGTGACTTGAAGTTTTCTAGCCCTGGCAGATGCAATGTGTTCTGCTAACAATTAGGTGCAAGGAGCCTCCTATTTCCCTAGATTATGGCTCAATCATATTTTGCAAGGAGCATTTTATTCTGGCTCTGCAGGGCACAATTTCTCAGAGGTCACTGCTGCTTCAGATGGGGGTAAGGGGGGAAATGGAGCCGAAATAAATTAAATTTCCTTCAGTCTGCTTGCTTGGGAAATTAAATAGACTTGACTTGCTTCTTTGCCCTGATAATAATAATTCCTTTTGCTTTATATTTCACCCCTTTGTCTGGCAGGAAAAGTTTGAGGATGCCCAAGAATAGCAGAAGAACAGAGTTGGAAGTGGCCTTGGAGGTCATCCAATCCAACCCCCAGCTCTGGCAGGAAACCCTATAGCATTCCAGACAAATGGTTTCTCCAAACAGCTTCCTATACCTTCTCCTGGCAAATGAACTGCGAAAACCGATACAGACTAACAGAGTTGGAAGGGACCTTGGAGGTCATCTAGTCCAACCCCCTGCCTGAGCAAGGTAGTCTATATACCATAATGTCACTTACTGCATTTGATGTTGTTGTTTTCTGTTCCTATCAAAGCACATTTCTACATGATGCTCAGGTTAGCTGCATTAGTCATTAATCTCCCATGTGGAACAAAGCAGGTTGCAAAAAAAAATAATAAAGCAGCCAGAGGCATCTCTTTTGAAGTCATGAATCCATCATTTCTGTGACTGATCTCTCTCTCTTTATTTCCATATCAAGAATCAATCGATTTTGCTTCGGTTATACTTCGAAGGCAGGTTGACTGTATGCTGGGGAGATGCCCAAAGCAATTTGCACACCTGCTGTTTCCTTGCACGCTCTTTAAATCGACGCCACCTGAGTTCTCGCACTATTTATGGGCTGAGCTGGACAGGTTAAAAGGATTTTGCACACCCTGCAAAGCTTACTTGATATGAATGCTGGTTAAGGGGAGGGCCATGTGTCGTTTGTGCAAATGGAGGCCAGCTTCTTCCTCCTCCTCCTCCTCCTCCTCCTCCTCCTCCTCCTCTTCCTCTTCTTTCTTCTTCTTGTTCTCTTCTTCTTCTTCTTCTTCTTCTTCTCTTCTTCTTCTTCTTTTCTTCTTCTTCTTTCTTCAATAAATTTTATTGAATAAACATTAAAAACAATTGAACACAGTGCAACTTTCTTGGCCCTCATTTTGACCATACAAGCTATAGTATTAATTTCCTTATGTTATTAGTGTAGTGTTAGATGCATATTATTTCTATTTACATTAATCTACAATTATATACAACCGTCTTTTATACTCATGCATTCGTATCATCTCATATTTGTCCATTATATTCCATTCTCTTTGGTTTACAAAACTTTTAACTTTCATCCTATAAAGCATCAACCCTTCCTTTCTTTTTTCTTGACTCTAGCCATTGATACATTTTACCCCAGACTTCATAATATTCTGTCTCACCCTTATCTTTGATTTCTAAAGTTAGTCTGTCATTCTCTGCACAGACTAATTTTTTCCTTATTATTTCACTTTCTGAAGGGGTATCTTCATTCTTCCAGTTTTGGCCATACACCAATCTCGCAGATGTTATTATATGTATCATTAAATATATTGTTCCTTTACTGTAATTCTCATTAATAATTCCCAGTAAGAATGTTTCTGGTCTGAATTCTACTTTCTGGGTAACTATCTCTCCTATCCAAACCTTTATTTTCCACCAGTATTTTTTTTGCTTTTTTACATTTCCACCACATATGATAATAGGTCCCTATCTCTATGTTACATTTCCAACAATGTGGTGATATACTTTTACTAATTTTGGTCAATGTAGTTGGAGAAGATCCCATGTGTTAAACATTTTATATTGGTTCTCTTTATACGAAGTTGATAATTTTCTATTTCTTTCCCATAACTTTTGATGGAAGCCAGATTCTTAGTAGATCCATGTTGTGTGGAAATTCAGCAAATGGATTAATTTGATAACTTTGATTAAGTTGATGGCGTACCCAGGGCTGCCCAGTTCATTGTGTTAAGATTTTTCTTAGTTTTATGCGGAAAGTGATGTGGGGCTTATATTACACTAGACAACTTATACATTCCTATGAAATGGTATTTTTCAACTTTAGCAGCTTTAAGAAGCATGGACTTCAACTCCCAAAATTACCCAGCTAGCTCTAGGGACTTCTGGGAGTTGAAGTCCATGCTTCTTAAAGTTGCCAAATCAACTGCTATAAAAGAAAACACTGCTATAAAAGAATAATCCATGCAGAAAAATAATCTGTAAAAATCATTCTGGTTTCATAAAAGCAGTATCCATTGCCTCTTAAACATTAAAAAAACTGTTTCTGCCATAAATTCTGATTTTAGGCTATGGAAATTATCTGAAAAATGCAACATTAGGTAGTCAACCATTTCTTTTGTGTGTTTTTGCTTGAAGCTTGAAGGATTTGATAACAGGAGAAAGTTTTTAATTTCCATATTTTCCTCTTCCCTGACTTTGCAACCTTCTCTCTAACCAAATGGGTTAACCCAATGCCTTAAATCCATTTAAAAAAAGGTTCAAAATACTATATGTGAATAGATATTAGAATAGAATAACAGAGTTGGAAGGGACTTCAGAGGTCTTCTAGTCCAACCCCGTGCTCAGGCAGGAAACCCTAGACCATTTCAGACAAAATGGTGATCCAATCTCTTTTTAAAAAGCAATAGACGCAATCTACATAGACTTCTGTAAAGCCTTTGATTCAGTGGGACATGACAAACTACTCCTAAAACT
>BHFT01047943.1:0-17786 GCA_004320025.1 Laticauda laticaudata | reverse complement strand
AGCTAAACAGCACAAATGTAAGTACCCGCGAGAGCTTAAAATATATATATATATATATAAAACGTGTGTGTGTGTGAGTATGCCTATACAGTCAAACTTCACCCATTTATTTTATAAGGTATCTTTGTTTTACAAAATAAAAGATCCCCCTATCCATTACAGTGCTTTTGTGTCTTTATTTAGTCTGTGGAAAGCTGAGTAGATATGAATTTTGAAAAGGACCTGAGATGAGAGAATGCATTTAGTAGCTGAAATTCACAACTACATGTCAACTTTAGGATCAGAGGCAACTTCTGAAACACCAATTCCCATGAAAACAATGGATATGGGCAAATATTATGATATCTCTAAGTGCTTCTGAATGACTGGCATGGTGAAAGTGAAGATATTGAACTTGGTTCTGATTTCCAAACAATTGTTGTTGCTCTTAAGATATGTATCACTCTTAAGTGTATTTTCATAATTAATGTTTGCATAGCCTGAAAATCATCTTTTAGTCTTTAAATGTAAATAATTGTCTCATTTTAATGCTACCTGAACTTCCAAGCTTATATAAACATCTCATCATTTGCCAAGATCTTCATGGACACCCTGGACAATTCATAGAAGTTTCTATCCTGATAAATTGAATTTTAGGTAGGAGAATTTGAATCTAGGTCAGCTACCCAATCGCAGATAATGATGCTCATCATCTATTTGGATGCAGCAAATTTATTTAAGCATATATATCTCCAGATGAAAAGAGACTATCTGGTCTAGTGGTTAAGGCATCAAATTAGAAACCAGGATGCTATGAGCTGTAGTCCTGCCTTAAGTGTGAAAGCCAGCTAGATGACTTTAGGCCAATCACATTTTCAGCCAAAACCGTCAGACTTGGGTGACGAGCCAGTCAATTCCTGTCACAAACCATTGATCAACATTTAATTGATCTGAAAGAAAAGCATTTCTTGCACAGAAATGCTAGTAATAAAAAAAAAAATCCAGATGAGGTATAAAGGCCTTGAGACAGAATCACCAATTTGTAGAATATATACAACAACAGGGCATATTTAGCATATTCCATGCTGGTGTCCTAACCATTTTTTTAATAAGGCTGACCTCAAATGCCTACAAATGCATTGAATTTCATAGTTAGATTGCTACCTAGTAATGCATTTGTATTGACTTGATGCCAGTTTTATTTGAAACCAGTTCCATTATTTAGAACCAATAATTTAGGAGTACATTGGCTCAAAACAAGAAACAACATTCTATTTTAAATTTATATGGTCAGTATTCGAGTGAACTGTGATGATGAGCTAGCAATTGAAGTTATTAAGGAAAAAGCAGTAAGAGAGAATTGGTTTTCTTTCAGTACGTAATAACATATTATATATTTGCAGATGGTGAGGTGACCTTATTTCACCAAAGACCTTTGGATATACAAATCCACCAATTTAATCAAAATTGGTTTCTTGTTTTTTTAAATTTTAATTTTAGTATTTTAATGAAAAACTCAATCAGAACAGCATGAATGAACGGGTGAGAAGTTCTGCATATTGTTTACAATAGAAAAGTTAATAGTGGATCCAGCACATCTTTCCAGAGATATAAATGCTGAAAATTCTATGACTTATGGGCATACTCTATAAATTAAGAGCATATACACAATAAATAAAAAGAGGAAAATTGTAGAGTATTTGCATGCATAATCTATACCTTACATCATGTATAGCATTTGCCTCCCCATCCTGCCTTCCCAAGCAAATGCAAGACGCTTCGACAGATTAACAGCAAANCTTCGACAGATTAACAGCAAAAAAAAAAAAAAGCATTTAAGATTAGAAATCCTTACATAAAAAACAACTTTTTGTCTAAGAACAACTGAGTGTCATCATTCCGAGTAATGAACTCAAGGAAGTCAAGACTCTGACAGTTCATCCAGGTTCAAGAAGTCATCTATTGAGTACATCATATTGGCATTTAGAAAGGTGATGCTAGCTCTAATGGGTTCCCACTCTTAGGGATAGTTAAAAGAATACAAATTATCCACCCAACCACCCCCATCCCATGTCTTTTAGATCACATGGGCCCATCAATTCAGCCACAGGCTCCCATTCAGCTTTGACAGGTATCCCATTGACATGGCCTTGGTTCACACACCAGCTGGTAAATGTTTTTACTAGCAGCTGAGGCACCACATTCCTAAGTTCCCCCATCCCTCCTCCTTGTGAATGGCAACCTAGAAATGAAGCAGGAGAAAGCATGAAAAAGAATGGCTTCAGCTGAAGTTATTTGCAGGTTGGCAGGGGGATGCTTACGTTGTATATATGTTTACCTCCCCCCGTCCCCCCAACTTTAAATCCTGGCCCTCATCTTTCCAACTTTTTGAGTCAAAGGCCTTATAGCTAATTCCCTGTCTTGAAATTTTCTGTCCTTTTACGAAACGTATCTCCCTGGCATGGGAATCAACCCATACACCCGGGTCCAATCTATCAAACAATCAGTCTCTGTGATTTAATCTTACTTAATTGGGGATTGATCTTCCACTGATGTAAGAAATTGACCCCTGGTTTTCAAGTGTTCTGTTCCTGAGCTGATTGTGACAGTTCCACTACCATTCAGGGCAAAAAGATAGTCCTATGCCTCAGAGATAATACACCAAATTTGTCACTGTTGAAAAATGTACAAGTTAGACTTCAAGCAGCTCTTGACTGCTACTTCTGTATGTCCAAAATAATCACAATAAGTGGGAGCATTTTGTAGCATTTTCTCTCTCTCTCTCTCTCCCCCCCCCCCCCNCCCCCCCCCCCCCCATTTAGGCTATGCAGGATTTTAGATTGATTTGAAAAAGGTGAATATATGCACAAAACTGTTAAATATGAGTTCTCCTTCAGTGAACAAGATAAATACTGAAAGGCACCTGCAGTGCTTTAATAGCACTTGCTAACCAGGCTGGCTAAATGTTTTCCATTGATGGTCTCTTTTAATGTCAGATAGGCATATTTATTACACACAACGCACTTTGTCAAGATGAAGACTTGAAGTGAAAGCTCTTTTATATGTCTAGAAAATAATGATCTAATCCCTGTTCCCACATTTCTACAGATAGAATAGAACATCCCATGAAAAACAAACTCTTAATTTCAACAGATGAAGTCAGTCTCTTCTAAAAAGAACTTCTATTCATGTCAACTATTTTCATTCATGTAAATCCAGCAATTCTTGACAGCTAAGAATAGAGCTGCTGCATTGGAGCTTCAGGCTTCATCTTTCAAAGGGTCGAATGAGTTTCTATATTCACCCATGGGTTGTTGGACTCACCCCTTCTCCCTCTCTTATTCAGGAAACCTCAGAGTTGAGTTGCCAAATTTAAAAATGTCAAGACCAAATTGAGACCTCAAGTACATACAAACCTTCCTTTGTGGTATTAGCAATGGTGGTATTAAAAGCTGCCTCATAGCAATTGTGTACTTATTTTTTTTTCCTTCCATGAAGGCAGATACGTAAAGAACCTACCATCATAGAGTGGTATATTGGAGGAAGTACATGCCATACTTCTTCATGGAAGAAGAAACCAAAGCACTGGCAAACCAGCATCTAAAGTAGTGTGTTGTGGTGTTTACTTAAACACTGCCTGAATGTTTTATCTGGGACAAGGGGAAAAAGATCACTAGAGGCGGAAAAGAAACTATCCCAAAACTGTGGGATTAGATTATAATGAAATATGATATGCAATATGCATTGTAATCCTTTACATACCTACTCAGGTAGAGCTAAACACTGCTGAGATCAATGGGGTGTATTGCCAGATAAATGTATACAGGACTGATGCTTTAATGGTTCATCTGCTTGAGACATTACTTTGTTGTGCTGTACCAGTGCATTAATCAAATGGATTTCCTTGCACTAGAGATCTACTACATGTTTAGTTAATTTCAAGGCACATAACAGTCATTAATAACTAAATTCCTTTCATTATGCTGGTTTATTATTTTTAATAGTCTCTGTAATGTGTGCTGAATGGAAACATCTCCCCAAATGCAGGCAGCAATTAATATGTTTTCCAAATGGTTCTTGCAATGAAAAGGAATGGCATGAGTCATCTCTCATATCTCTTCCTACTCTATTTGAGTCAAAGCATATGTGAGTTGATACATACAGTTGCTAACTGAAGTGTGCCTCAGAAGCCAGTGCCAGGTATTTGCTGGGTGGAAGTCTGTTATTTAAAAATGAATAGGCTTTGTTTGCTCCTTAATTTATCAGCAAGGGGTATGCAATTATGCTTAGAAAATCACCATTGAGGAAATGCAATTTTACTCCATGTGGTTTAATCAAATAAAAGAGAAAAGTATATGTAAAAGTATTTTTTTTTTAGTTTAGCTCTTTGGTTTTCATCAGGTAAAGTGGAATGGTAGAATAACTAGATTATTTTACTTTGAAGCTTGGAGGTTATGGATTTAATACACAGAAATGCTGCCAAAATGTTTAATCTGAAGAGTATGTGTATGCATGCAGGATTTTCCATGTTTCCTCTCTTTTTCTCTAATTTGCAAAAATATTAAAGTCATTAGTCCCATTGTCTCATTTATATATGAAGCTCATTGTAACTTGAGATATGAGTTGTTCACTGGAATCCTCTTATTCATGTTTTAGCCTTCAGTCCCCTAATCATCTTTGTTGCTCTTCTCTTCACTCTTTCGAGAGTTTCAAAAAAGATGTTGAAACTCTAGAAAGAATCAAAGAAGAGCAACAAAGATGATTAGGGGACTGAAAGCTAATGCATATGAAGAACAGTTGCAGGTATTGGATATGTCTAACATCTCTATCTATCTATCTATCTATCTATCTATCTATCTATCTATCTATCTATCTATCTATCTATCTATCTATCTACACACCACTGAGGTAAACAAATAGAAAGAAAGAGAGATATAAAATATCTTTAGAGAATTGGAAGGTTAGGATCAGCTGTACAATGATCAATTCAATTTAATTGCACCAATTTCCAAATAAAGGAATATTTCCCCCCCTTCCTATTCTTTACTGAAGTCCTTCTGTGTACATAAGAAGTACTTCTAATGAAGAAAATGTATATAGTTATAAAATGTAACTATGAAAAATTCTGGGTTATCATTTATGGAAAAAGCTAATCATTTTCAAGAATGTCTCACATTTGTTTTACCATGGACTCTAAAAAAAAAGCGTGAAGTGAAAGTTCTGATATCTTAGTTCCAGGATGGTGTACAATAGTAATTCTTTTGGCTGTTCCTTAGCACTATTGCTATAGTTCTCCTCCAAAAGTAGCCATATGATCACTAAATTCAATTGATGTTTCCTTCCCTTGGGCTCCTCGCCATATGATTTTGAACCCCACTAGAAGATGGCTTGCTAAACCAGTAAAATGAGTTTATCAGTGGAGATGTTGGGTTAATGGGTAACATTAATACCATATCAGTAGTTGTAATTTGCTTTAATTAATACTAACTAGGTTTTTTTAAGGCCCTGTCACACTGCCCAACGGATGCAAAACGTTAGTAAAAAGGACACAGCGGATGAGAAAAATGTTCCATCTCATCCCGTTTGTTATCGTGCTCTCAAAAGGGCCAAAAAATTTGCATAAAGCATGAGCGGAAACAGGAAAGGAGCGGACCGGGTAGGAAGTTACGCAGAGCGATGGAAAAAGCGGAATGCGGAATGGAACAGCCTAGAGGACTGTGAAAGCGGATGCAGAGTGGATGCAAAGAGTGATGCGTAGGAGGATGTCAGAGCGGATGCAGAGTGGATGCTAGCGGATGACCGCGGATGCGATAGCTGCACCGCTTCTCATCCTTTCTCCGTTCTATGCTACACTAACCGCTGCAACGTCCGTTCCACTTCCTCCTGCGTCCGTTTACCACTGGAACAGATTTGAGTTGCACGGATGCGCAGCGGATGCCTAGCGGATATAGCAGATGGCATAATGGACATGGCAGAAAACAGATGTCCCCCGTAGTTGCCTAGAGGATGCAGAACGGATTGCATTGGATACATTTTCCGCTCAAGAGTTTTTTGAGCATCCTAAAACCTTCTGAGTGGAATGAAATGTCAAATAGCATGGAATGCTGGGGCGATAGAGAGGAAAGCAAAATCGGAGGCCAGTGAGTACAGAACGGAAGCATCGCGTTAACCAATGGATGGCAAGTGTTTTTCTCCGTTTTACATCCTCTTTCCATCATTGGTGCAGTGTGACAGGGGCTTTAAAGAGTTAAATTAGTTAATTGGATCCCAGAGGACTCCAAGTAAATAAATCTAATTACACTTTATTCATTTTTAAAAAATCTAAACCAGAACTTTACAGATACGTTGGATAAGGAATTTATACAGTTGGTTCTTACAGAGTCAACTCACTTAGAGGAGGATCTTCCAAGTGAAGTGGAAAAAAATGTCAGAAGGGAAGCATAATTTAGTGTTTTATTTTTATTTCGTAGTAAGAACTAACTCTCAACCACTGAATAAGCTTTTCTTGATACTTTAAATTACTGCTGAGGTTAAGATCTGAAAGAATTTCAGGGTTTGGAGGCTAAATTATTTTTCATGACAACTAAAACTAAGCAGTTCCAGTAGTATTTATTGTTGCAATTTATATGCAGTTCAAAAAAGCTTGGGGATAAATTCTACATAATCTTAGCCTGATAAACATTCCTCTTCATTTTTTAAAAATAAAATAAAAGAAAAATGATGCAACCTAATAGGAAATACTTTATTAAGAAATATGGGATATAAGCATAAATATAGGAGGCTACATTTTAGCAGATGGTAATTATTTCTTAAATATTCTATTGTTGCTACTAGATTTGTTTTATTTAACATTAAGTTTTTTTATTAACTAAAAATATGTGACAGTTAAATCAGGGGTGGGCTTCAAAAATTTTAGCAACAGATTCTCTGCCCAGTTGCTGGGTGGGCATGGTCATAGTGGGTGTGGCCTAGTTGGCCTCCTGCATCATGGCGGGGGGCATTTTTGCCCTTCCTGAGTTCCAGAGACTCTCTAAAAGCTGGAAACAGGCCCATTTCCGGCCTTCCTGAACTCCCAGGAGGCCCATTTTTCACCCTCCCCAAACTTCTGTGTGTGCCCTATAGTTACCTACATCCAAAATGGGCCGCGGGGGACTCCTAGGAGAGGAGGGGAGGGGCAGGGTGGGTGGGACTAGTCAGGAGTGGGATTTGGGGGTTCTCCAAACTGCACAGAATTTTAGCTGTGGTTCTCCCAAACCGCTGGAAACCCCCAGCAGCCTATCCCTGAATTAGGTAGTTTCTCCAGATGCCAGATTTAGATCTGGAATATATTTTATCCCAACATAACAAATATACATACAGATTGCATTCAAAGATTGCAGTTCCATTTATTAGGTTCTTAGGTTTCTATGCAACCACTTTGAGACAGAAAACAGTATGTGTTTTAAATAACTTTAAATGAAGCACCATTATTGAAAGACAATTTACATTATAAGAATCAGTAGTCTATATATCAACTTAATCTTTGTCCAAAATTATTTATCGGGAGCTTTCTGATATGATCAAAAACATTGTGTGCCAGAGTACCCCGGTATCTCTTTTTAATGTATTTATAAATAATGCCTTTTGCAACCATATGGCTCAAATATTTTTTTAAAAAATAAGTGACATAATTTCTTCTATTTGAAAATTATAGTTCACATTATTTCCATCTCTTAGTGAATATTTTCACTAGGTAAAAGTTTCATCATGAAAAATACATAAGTTTACATATTAGATGTAAACAAAACTGAGCAATTGTTTTTGAGTTTTAGATAGATTTTAGAAAGCTAGTTAGACCATATTGTCTCACACACAAGCACTGACACACATATTTGTTTGTGTATCTGTGTGAAACTATATCTATATGGGGAGGGAGAGAGAGAGAGATAGATTCAGAAGCAGTCATATTAAGAAATTCAGCTTAAAAAATATTCTTTTTTCAACTTTTTAATTTTAATTGTTTAGAAATTAAAATGCATTTCTATAACCATTGTGAGCCTTATGAGTCCTTCTATACGATGCAAAATTGAACAGGTTATAGCAATGATAGGATCAGTGGCTTATATAATATTGTTATGTATTGATCATTATAGTGTCCAGAATAAACTTAGAGATATCTTTTGAATTGCCCTTGAGAAATTCAAGCATCATTTCTGGAAGCTTTATCCCATCCCTAGTGCTGAAAGATGACTTTTCTCTGATGGATAGATAGATACAAATTAGTAACAAAAAGATAAATAAAATAACTATATCAGTGTCTAAAATAGCACCACATATCATGAATATCTGCTGCATTCTTCTTGATTCCTCTCATTCTAACTTTAAAAAAATAAATAATAAACCAGATATGGGAAGGTCTTTATTAAAGCATGATGTCAGTCTAATTACTTCACTAGTAACATAGAGAAACAGGCCACATTCTGAATGTCTAATCTGCCTGATCTAGTCTACATTGCTTTATGTTTCCAAACATTAGGATTGTTTTCATCTAGAGTTAAGAAAGAGCCTACAATGATACTGCCCAAAATCCCTTCATCAACCACACTTGTAGCTCATTCTCTGCTGGCCTTTCTCTGGAAGGAATATTTTGAATCTTATCTTCTATCATCCTGAAACTCCAAAAATATTTCTTAACATTTACCAGAGTTTCACCAGTGCTTCCTCCTCTTTTGCACATAACTTCAAGTAGTGCCTAAACAATCATCTTCAGTAATCTTCCCACCTGCTTGTGAACTGATATAACTTCAGTATACTAGCCTATTTACAGAACAGCTAAAGCTCCTGAGAATGAAAATAATACACTAGTATAGAAAAGTATCTAGTGCACGGTTTATTCCTGACATTTTTTTTAGTTAGAACTAATCAGAAGCAGATACAAATGATTGTTATCTAATATCAGTCTTATCATTGGCAACAAACAAACAACATTTCCAAGTACATCAATATATCAATATATAGTTGTACTATTTATCCCACTGTTGTCACAAGAGATGAAAAACCTCAAGGTTTACCCAAAAAATCCACAGGAGAGTATAGGCTACCTAGCAATTACCACATTTAATTCAAGTTAAGGATAATTGTAGATAAGTATGAGAAAAGACAATCTTCACTGAAGTTAAAAAGAAGAAAAAAGAATGCTCTGGGCTGGGCAAGGACCTCTAGAGAAACTGGTCAGACTTAAACCTTTCAAGAAGAACTGAAGTAGCAAGCTCTCTGAATCAGGGTCGCAACCTTTTGGACCTCAGGGACCACCAAACTCATAATTTTAAATCCCTCAGACCACTAATATGAATTTTGACTGACGGTGGCTTGCTGACCTTGGTGGGAAAGTTGGTCCCATATTCCAGAGCCGCAGTAGTCACAGTACTGGCTTATCCCAGAGCAGCTGCTCCTTCACCTGGGTGCACCGGCCTGCCATGGACTGGAGGAGCTGCTCTGGGATGACCAAAGGTGAATACTGCAGCTCTGGAATATGGAACTGACTTTCCCACCAACATCAGCGAGCCATCCTGGGGCGGATTTCCCTCCCCTCCTGTTGGTCTTACCTTCCAATTCCAGATCACATGGTTCTACTGAAGGTAAGGTTTGTGCTTGGCCAAAGGGTGGGGGCCAGCAGGTGGGCAGACCATATGGGCAGTGCAGCCTTGTGTTCTCACGCAGCCTGGATTAATTGCTTTGGAGGGGACATTTCTCTGTGGACCACCAAAATTTTCTCACAGACCACCAGTGGTCCCTGGCCCACCGGTTGGCAACCACTGCTCTGAATCATGCAAGTCAGAGATCAATCAGTACCTTGGACAGTGTCACACAACAGGCTGGCTGTACCCTCATTAAAAGAGCTGCTTTTCTAGCAAATGTGAAACACTTTATAGAAGTCTTATGAAGGCTGGCAGCCCTTGTGACCCAATAGTTCCACTTCTGCTTTTTGTTCTTGCTGTTTAAGAAGTCCATGGCCATTTCTGAAGTAATAAAATTGAAGGATAAATGAGACTGAAAGATCTAGAAAGATCCACTGGATTCTAAATCATCTTCAATGCATTGCTAGATCCTGATGCACAATATATACTGAAAAGGAACCACATGTACACTGATTTCCCAATTCTGAGTTGTATCTACAGATAGAAATACAATATACTTATGTTTGGAGAAATGGAAATGTTTTTGATGAATTATTTGCATGCTTACTCAAATCTGCCACTCAGTATTAAATGTCGTTGAAAAAAACCTACACTGTCAATTGCAATTTCTTACAACTATTTATCTTTAAACTGGACTTCACAGCTGGCAAACCTCTATCTAAAGGCTATCTAGATGAATTTTTAAATAATAAAGAATGAAAAATCGTAATCCTATGGTGGGCTTTTAAGAGTAGAAATGAGAAGAGCTTGCTTCCATTTCTACTCTAAAACCTTCAAAAAATGTTTAGAAAGTCTGGGGGAAAAACTTTTCTTGTACCTGTAATATCTGTACATGCCAATCACTTCATTTGCAAGCCATCAGTTTTGGGAGATAGAGTTGTCTTTGATGCTCAGAAAATTGTCCATAATTTAAACAAAACAGTGTTTCTTTCTAATTTGTAATTAAAATAAAGAACACATACATACATTAATAATAAGAAAACAAATCACCTGCTCCACACAATCTGTAGAATCTGGATGTCATTGTGATACAAGATCTGTTCCTGTATGTGGATATGATGTGGATATGAGGGACCTTCATGCTAATCGATGGTCAAACAAGGGGTAACTGAGTCTGCAGAAGGAATGTGAACATGGAAAATATCACAGAAAATGTTATTGAAGAACCTCTCCAGTTTCTGAGATGGTAAAGGTGAAGGGAGAGAGATATGCTTTCAGATTTTCAAGACTCTTTTAAGGTAACCTTTCAATAAAGTTAGAACTAGTGCTTCTGGTTGTGCTTCTTGTCTGGATTACCTCACAAGGCTGGCAGGTCCTTAACCTGTGTGACATCAAAACACATATCAAGAAATGACAACTTTGCCTGTGATGTCACATTTTGCCATCTCCCCCACCTTCCCCTGTCAGTCTTGTGAGACAGGAAGCATGCCCAGATAAACCAAGCATGCCAGATGCATGCATTGCCTTTACAGACTAATTATTTAGGGATGGTCCCTTCTGAGACATTGATCTATTCCTTCTTCAGAGTAAGCTCCATCTTATCTGACCATTCCCTGATTGTGACTCTTCCACTTGCCTCTGAAGGTCATTCCCACACATTTTTACATACTCTCCCTCACTGTGGTTGCCTATGGTTCTGTTTTTAAAAGTTTAAAGTCTCTGATTTGAGGTCAGTTCTTGGTGATTTCATAGATGGGTTCATGTAGATCATGTAGAAATAGTATGGAAAGTCTGTTTCTATGGTCTTCTTACAAAGTGTTGTATTTAGACCTGCTAGTCATCTGCAGTATCTCATGGAAGCAATCAGAGTAGAACTTGCTTGGTGTCCAAACCCAGACAAGATCAGCTAGATGTTATCATTTGCTCTATTTAGAAGGACATTGAGAGATATATGGGGTTTGGATTTTTTTTCAAAATAGCAATGGTGAATTTCTGCTGAAATACTTAGCCAATTAATACCTGCCATATTCTGTGGTAAGAGAATAATTTAAAAATTAGATCTTCAAGACTTTTTAATGAAGTTTAAGACAGGTAGGAATTCTCAAGAAGAAACTAATCTTGCTGAAGCTGAACAATTTTCTTTTCTTTTCTGATGGAGCTCTTACACCAGAAGAACAGTTGAAAAATTAATCACACAAACCATATTTGCATGTTTAATGAAAAGATAGCTGTTGTATTTCACAATTTCTTAAAGCTGAATCCAAGAATTAGAAATAAACAGTGTTGACTATAAGACCGCTTAACCTGGGAAATGAGGCACAGTATTACCAACATATGCAATTCTAATAATTGCTTACCATCCTCCTATTATGTGTCACAATAGATATATAGATGAGTAGCATTGACACAGATGTGTTCATGACAGAGTGCTGTACATCAATATGCACGGCTTCAATGTTGCCCACAAAAACTACCTTTGATATTTGCTAAGATTGATTATACAAAACATTTGTTAGCAATTGCACATCAGGAATCTTGTGCACCAAGAACCAGTTGAAAATAACTGGGGCTGGGTAAGCATTTTATATAATTAAAAACATAATTTGCTTCATTATTCAATCATTAAGATTTCATTTGCTTGCATTATTCATGTTCAATTTTGTGTCATTTTTCTTTCTTTTCTTACATGACTGCTACAACTAGATGTTATGTTTGCACCATTTTGTTCATTTTTCATCTGATGCCTCCATGATGAGTGGTATTTCCTTTCTCCCCTTCCTTCTTAACGATGCACTTCCACTGTCATTAGGGTAGAAACCAAAGCCATTCATACCAGTTGGTTCTCTGTAGAGTGACTTTAACCATGAAGGAGATCTGGATCAAATAAGCAGGCTTCAATTGAATGAATGCTTTCATTCATTAGGAAAGGAAAACACAGTCTTCCTGCAGAATAGGGCATTTGTATGCTTTTTTAAGGTTCACCCCCATTGCCATGGCTGAATATAAATCTTCCCAGAATAATATAGAGTTCACCTATTTGTAGATTTCCATAATGCTCTGGGAATGTCTGGCCACATATGATTCTACAGCAAGCATTTAAAACAAAAGTATTTCGGTGTATCTATTTTTGTTTGGCCAGAAGTACATTTCAATGAACAGCCCAAAGAAGATCTTTTCTTTTTTCCTATTAACTTTGGCTCATTCTTGGAATGACAAATGTCTCATTTGCCATTCTTGCTACTGCTTTAGGGTGCAAAACAGTTACCTAAAAGCAAGTCCCACTAAATAAAATAAATTTACTTTTGAACAAGCTTGCTTAAAATGGCACTGCATGCCTAATTCATAAATGTTAAGTATGTCTATATTTCAAGCTCTCTTCTTAACTGTGTTTAATGTTTTTACATAAATTATATTTCTAATAAAAATGAAGAATGGGCATAAATGTTATAAATGAGCAACCAGAATATGCAAATAATGCTTGAGTTGGAATAACAGATTATGGGAGCACATTATATTTAATGGAGACATCATTTATAATAATGGATAAGATGCATGAGGGGGAAATGGATATGATATTCTTCAATCTCACTTTAGTGCTCACATGGCCTTTATTATTTAGATTTTGAAGGCAGAAAGGTACCACATATATCATCAATATATGTACTGTATATGCATAGTCTCACAAATTTTAATAAGAGAGTTTTGGATTGCAGCTTTACAGGACGGTAGTTCCACAATATTTTGAAAAGAAATCAATATATTGCTAAATGTATTTTCCCATTTTAAGTGCTGTCTTCTCCAATCTCTATTAATTGGAGTGACATTGAGAGCATATATAGAATTCTTGAATCTATTAGTCATTGATCTTATTGGTTAACTGTGTAGTCATGCTTCTGTATATTTGAATGGAATAGTACCATAAATCAGTCATAAGCATGTATGCATGTGTGAAAAGTTATCCTCAGATGAGAAGAAAAACCATGACAAAGAATGCATGGATCTGGACCTAGAAAGGCAAGACTAAAGTTGTAGTAGAGAACTGGTTCCACTGTTGCTGCCCCAGTTGACTGAAGTAATGGTGTCCCAGGAATATGAAGGCCATCATCTTTACTGAAGAGACAGAGAATAGGAAGTAGAAAAGTGGACAGCTATATGAAAATGCATCAGGTGCAAAATGCATCTATTTTGAAGTAATCTGGTATTGAGAATCAAGACTGATCAGTATTAATTATATTCAAGTACAGGCTGAGAGTTTTCTGAATTTAGAAAGCTGTTTCAACGTAGAATATGTTCTGTTACCCCCTCATTCTTCTAAATGCCATGTTCTGATTTTGCTTCTTGGAAACTTTGGACTTTAGTTATTGATGGGGCCTCTGCCTCTTTTTGAATTTGATTTGTATTTTATGAATATGACCTTGCCTGATAAATATTTTTAAAGTATAAAATGCTCCTTTACTTTTCTGCCACATCTTTTTTCTGATTTATATTATCAATTGTATTCAAAACACATTTGAAATCCTCATGGATTTCTTTGAGACAAATCTAGTATGATCGAGTTATAACATGTGTTAAGAAGCTATTTAATTGCTTTGTAAGTGTTGCCATAAAAACTTGTAATCTTCATTCAATTAAAAATAGACTAAACAATTCTAGGGAAATTGAATCATTCTCCTTTTTCTAACTCAAAGAAACACAAGCTCCTTGCTATGAGGAAGGAAGAAATTGATAATGTAGCATATCATTCATTACCTGGGTTAATGATTTAATCAACATTTCTTGAAAAAAATCTTATAATGTATGACAGAAATAAATTATCTCTATAGTCCTGGGGACTTGTTCAATTTTAATTTCTGGATTTCTTCTTCAGGTTTATCTTTTTCAATGAGTTTATTAAGAGCTTCATTTTATTGATCTACAAATCTCATAATTTTTGGAATACTGCTGAAAGCCTAAAAGCTCTATCATGGGACAGGACTCAAGGAACTGATTCTGAAGAAGAGGCTCCAGGAGAACTTGTAGAATTCAGACTTATGAAATACAAAGTCAAATATTTCCTGAGGCTGATCAAACACAGGAACCATTCGCTGGAGCAATCCCAACCCATACACCCAGTGACTAGAATAGAGGGCAGAGCAGAGACATTCTAGGAGATTCCTTATCAAGCAAGTCAAGAAATATCTTGATTAAACATAACTAATTTAGGGGACATACCTGACCTATGAACCTTCATTGGAATCAACTGTCTGATAGCTAGCTTTTGTGGGACATTTGTGGGAATTCTGCTTAAGAAATTTCCAACTTCTAAACTAGCTGACAACCCTGTCCTAGCTCTTGGAACTCTGAATTCGGGATCTGGTTACTCTTCTGCATGCTCCTGTTAAAAGCAAAACCATACTCAGGCAGGCTTTTTTATGGAGACTCAGTTTGGCTTGAATTTCTTGTATGCTGTTATCTTCTTGATTTTGAGTACATTGCTAAATTTCCATAGCAACTGTGTGGATATGTAATTGAAACAGGACAGTTGTTTTGTTAAAAGTTTAGTTTTCATATTATTTCAAAGTGATATTTTAAATAAAACAATATAGAAAACAAAACAAAATAAAATAAAAGGCAGGCCCTTGAATTTGTAGGATGCCAAGAAGGATATAGTAGTCACTATTAAACACTCAGAAATGCAGGTAAATAAATAACATTAAAAACACATATTGAACATATTATCTTGTTTAGCAGTTCCTGAATTAATGTAGGAAATTCATGTTAGTTTGCTCAGAGTAGCTTTAAGTTACATTTATCTTTTGTCTAGCAAGAGGCAGTTGTATGAATGACAGGCCATCTATTACCATTAAGGCCTTCAACCAAGATGCTGACACAACAGGTACAATGTGATTTTACATACTTTGACTTCCTCTGTATTAATGAAGAGGAATTACAACACTCTTATATCCCTCAAGGAATTCTTCAGCAATAGAAAAACTACAACGGACAATGGACTTAATGAGAAAAAGTGAGAGAGTATCATCAAGAAGTGCATCCCATCAGCCTTTGCAATGGAGATGAATGAGAGAATACCAAGAAGAAGAAAAAGAAGAGGAGGAGGAAGATGGATCAAAAGAAAAAAATCCTCATACCATTTTCAACCTATTTGAGTTGAAAAACTGAAGACAAGAGAGTTATTTATTCTAAAATTACTTGAACACAAAAAAAAAATAATGGAAAAGAAGTGCCTATCTAAAAGAAGTGAATATCTTTAAGCTGTAATACATCTCCATAGAATAAGAAGCTTTATTCTTATCATGCAATATTTTCTATAAACAAGCAGCTTATAATTCTTTTTTTTTTTTTGAAAAGAATTTTATTAATTTTCGTACAAACACCAAACATACACAACATTAAAAACATCTACTTCATATATACTTCCAGTGTGTCGGTTGGTTCATCAGTTTTTGCATTCATTTGTAGTCTCAGTTTGCAGTTATTTACTGCATAACAATTCCATATTATTCAATCCATATCCTAATATTACTTAAAAGAAAAAAAAAAAGAAATTTTGTTTACTATACTTGTTTGACTATACTTTTAATCATTCATGCTTTATGAGATATCAATACTTTAAACAATTTATTCTATAACAAATCAAATAATCATAACAAATCAATCCTAAAAAACCCTTTATAGATATAGTATTAATGTTCTATTATCGTATTTTATCATCTAGCCATTGATAAAAAAAAATCCCAAATTTTCATAAAATTGTTTATCTTCTTGCTCTCTGATTTCAAATGTCAATCTACTCATACTCAGCACATTCCAATATTTTCTAATAATTTCTTTCCTGTAATGGTATTTTCTCATTCTTCCAATTTTTAGCAAATACAATCCTACGCTGTTAATACATTTACAATCAAAATATTTCAAATCTCTTATATGTGTTCAGGTAAATTCCCAATAAAAAAATCTCTGGTTTCAAGTACTATGTGTTTCTTTGTCATTTTTTACCAACCACATGTTGAATTTTAGTCCAATATTTTCTGGCATCCGCCACAAGTCCACCAATATGATAGTATACCCCAGGTATCTGATGACATTTTCCAACATTTTCAGATTTGTCTTGAACATTCTTGCTATTCTTTATATGCTGTTGACATTGTCATTTTATAATTTTGAGACCACAGTTTTTGCCATTTCTCTAAATCAATCCCATATCCAAAATTCTTCCCCCAAGCCAATCATAGCTTTCTTTAACTTGTTCTCCTCTTAACTTAATTCCCGAATAAATAACCATATAATTTTTTAATCACTTTCTCATCAGTACCCATCAAATCTTTATCTAAATCAGTCTGTTTGTCATAAAATCCTTCGCGTTTTAAAATCTTCATCATATCTTGAGTGTAATTGCGCATATGAAAACCAATTCATCCTTATTACCTTGTTCCTCTAAGTTTTGGATCGATTTAAGTCCACCCTTTTCATCTAACAATTCCCCATATCTAACTGTTTGTTCTTTTATAAATCATAGGATAGGGAAAATGCTTCAAATAGTCGATAACCAAACTGGAATTTTCAAATAACATTGTTTTTATCTTCTCCCAATCTTAACCACAAAGACTCCCGTATATAACTCTGTCTTAATACCCCTGTGTTTTGTTCCCTTGTACCATAAAAAAGCATGCCAGCCCAACAAAGTAAATCATGTCCTTCTAATGTCAACAAATCTATGCTTTCTTAATGTTATCCATTCTTGACCCCACATCAAACTTGCAAGCTTGATAATACAGTTCCCAATTAGGCAGGCCAAAACCTCCTCTAATTCTAGCCATCTTGCAGCAAGCTTTAACTTTATTCTCGCGCTCTGTTTACCTTGCCATATAAAACTTCAACATGATTTTATTTAAAAATTTCAAATATTTTTCCAAGTCTAAATTGGTATTGTTTGAAAGAGAGAATAAAATCGCTGCAAAGTGTACAGACATCATTCATCTTATTCGTGAGATTCTCCCTATTAAATGACAATTGCAAGTTTTCCCATTTCTTCAAGTCTGTAATTATCTGTTGTTTGAGTTCTGGTAACTAATATTCTCTTTTTAATATTGCTTACATCTTTGCCTGTATAGCAAATACATCTCCCAGAACTATACTCACTTAACTTCGGTTTCCGTCAATTTTGTACTTGGATTTTCAAATCTCTCTCTG
>BHFT01047939.1:0-12631 GCA_004320025.1 Laticauda laticaudata | reverse complement strand
GTGTCATACTCCAATTAGTAACTACAGGGGAAAATTTGTTTAATGAGAAAAGATAATATGAAATTGAAACAGGACAAAAGTATACATTTAATGATTAGAAAGACGTTGAAACTTAGAAAAAGATACATAATTGAATTTAGATATGAGATAATTAAAGTTGAGAACCAAGGGAGGGGAAAAATTATGGAGAAAATGTTAAAATAGTAATAAGATATGGAACAGAACACAAAGTTGAATACAAAATTGAGTTTGTGATAACTGGGGTTATTCTCAAAAAAAGATGTTTTATTTGTATTATGTTTTTGTGAAAACTCAAATAAAATTTATTTTTTAAAAAAGTATCTTCTTTGAAGAAACATCCAAACTTTTGTGCTACCAAACCAGAAAGTGGACAGGCAGATAGATGGAAAGGAAAGTGCCTTCGTTCAAGTGTTAATAGTTTGCTCTGTTGCTTTTTGGGGGGGAGAGGTGTATGTGAAAGGGTCAGTACAATCATTTGAACTATCCAATCCTTTGTATTCTACAAAGTTAAAGCAGCTAAAAGAAGTAAAATAAGAAGACAATGCTTGGGGAACGTACAGTGCATAATTTAGAAGGGACCATTTCATTTCAGTTCAATTGCTTGCTTCGATTGCTCAGTTGTTTCTTCTGAACACAGTGGGCTTTTCTCTTGCATTCCTATCTTCTTCAACTTGTCAAATTTCTCAATCTCAGCATATCTGATTTGTCAGACATAGTTCTGACTGATCAATAAGACTGTCCCAACCTTCCAGCAGTCACTCTGAATTGTATATCTGTGGGATGTTTCCACCCATAGAATTTGGAACAAGAGATTATCAAATTGGGTCATTCTAATTATAGAATGAATGCTCCAGAATGGTTTAAATGATCATTTCACCCCCATAGCCTTGCTGGCTTTTCTCAGTGGTAGAACAAAGAGCAAGGTAGCGATTTTTAACACATTATATCAATTTAGCCATCTGATAAAGTGAGCTACATCTTATGAAAGTTTAAGCCTTTTCATAAAGTTGGTTAGCTAGAAATGCTGCTACCAGACTCTCACAATTTTTTTGCCATGACAAACTAACATAGTTTTCTTCCTACAGCAAACACACTCTTAGAAAAGTGTTGCTATTCTATTGCTGAAATACATTCTTGTTAAATTAAAATTGCCTAAAATTGGGGTGGGGGGGAAAGGTTTGTTAAATGAAATTTAAGTTTCTTAAAACCTTATCTGGGTTAAATAAACTCTCAACAGGCAGTTATGTCACGACAGGGGTCATGATCAGTGGACTTTCAGAAGCTCCTTCCCTTTTGCACTGACAAAGGATTTATTGGATGTCTAAAGCTATGTTTCAGCAATCAAAGGAAGAACACAAGTTTACTTATTTGAACTTGCTTCCCCTTTGCCTGTGGATGCTTACAGATGGTTAAAACCTCAACTGCCACCCTTTTGCAGATCTGTAGAGCCTTTTTTTTGGTGGGGGAGGGAGGGATGCTTGTAAATTATTTGGATTGCTTAGGCTGCAGCACAGGAATAATCAGAAAGAATCATACTGGAATAATCACAATGAAATTACTAAGTATGATTGGCTTACTTCTCAGGTTTTCCTTCAGATCAGATGTCTCTAGCTTTTATCCTATATAATCCCTCACAACAGCAACACACTTCTTCCCCTGTCTCAACCTCCTTCCCTGCTTTTGCCATCCAGAATTAAACAGTGGTTTCAGAACCTATTTGCTAAAGATTGTCTAGATATTTTGACTAAGCATTGTGGTCTTTGTTTGAAACAGGAAGTACCAGAATTCATTGTAGAATGTCTCCTGCCACTTTTTAGCCATCAGCTATGGTCTTCAGGACCAAGAAGCCAGAATTATGTTGTAGTTATCTCATCCTTCTAGCATTTGAAAACAAAGAAGGAAAGAAAGAGTGATTGCAAAACAGGGGTTATGCAGACACATACACTCCATAAGTAACTCTATTCATGTAACATATGTATAGACTGGGCTATTCCATTGTTTGTTTCTTTGCTTTTAATTTGAATGTTAAAATTTTAAAAAGGAAATATTTAAGCTGCGCCATCCCTGTGTCGGTGGGTGGGACACCGGCCAAGGTTTTGTTTGTTCCTTAACAGGAGTTTGCCTCAGTTTGTAATGATGACTGGCATTAGATCAAATGAGTTCAGCTACAGTTGGCACAAAGCTTGGCTGAATATATCATATAAACATGCCTTCAGAAGCCTTCTTTTCAACACAGCAAAAGTAAGTCTGTCTCTACCATTGAGTTACAGAGCTCTTTACCAATTCTTGAATCAGCCAAAAACAAAACAAGAAAACCTAAAAGTAGCATTTTCATTAACTGCAATCATTTCAATGACTTCCTTCCAATGCTAGAGATAACAAAACCTAGCGATTTTGCACATCTTGGGGCTGTCCTTGGATAGTGTCAAAATTAATTAGTGTGTGTATGACAGGGGCACGGGGAATATTTTGAACTTAACACAATGAAGGACAACTACAAGCTGTTTCCTTGAGGGGCTGGAATGTGATGAAAGTAACATCATCGGAACATGCAAGAAAAAAAGAAGTTGCCTGGGCAGATTTGTTAGGTGAAAGTAGGGACATATAGCCTGGAGCATCTACAGGTACTTTACAGCAGTAGCATAAACTTCTACTCAGGGGTAATAAACACCATATAAATATTTCTCATTCAAATATACAAACACAGCCCTATTAGCATCTGATTGTAAGTCTGGGATGGGAAGAGCTAAATATTCAGAAATGTAGACAACTGATTCTGTTTGAATCATAATACAGCCTCCTATTGCTTCTAATAAATTCAGCCTAATACAAAAGAGACCCAGTTTGGTGTAGTGGTTAAGATAGCAAGTTAGAAACTAGAGGACCATGAGTTCTCATCCCACCTTAGGTACAAAACCAGCTAGGTGACCTTGGACCAATCATTGTCTCATAGTCCCAGGAAAAAGGCAATGGCAAACCATTTGTGAAATCATGAGACTTGCAGGGATTCATCCAGGCTACCAGGAGTCACCATTAAGTCAAAGGCTCAAAATAGCAATCCAATACTGTAATAATAATACTTAGTTCAACCTAACTGGTCACAATATTCAGGTCATGATTCACACAGAGTGAATGCTATATTCATATTTCTTACCTTCTCTTATGGCTGTACAAGGAATTCCCTCCTCAGTACTTAGGCTGATGACTTTCAAAGCTACCAGCTGATTGTATATTCTATTGGGACAGAATATAATATTTGTCTCTTCACTATACCTAATAATTGAATTCACAAACCAAATCTATAAATCTACCACAATTGAAGTAATTTAGTACCGTGAAAATGCACAAGCTAGAATGGCTTGTTCATACATATAATAACAGTGTAGTTTATGCAGTCAAACAATCTACCAAATATGTGAAGACAGGAGGCATGTCTCCAAATGGTGCCATCATGGATAAAACATGCTAATATTTGCTTTCTTCAAATAACAAAAACCAAGTCTTCCTTCCTGGGGTGGGATTCAAAATTTTTAACAATTGGTTCTGTGGGCGTGGCTTAGGTGGTGGGCGTAGTTTGGTGGTCATGTGACTGGGTGGACATGGCTTGGTGGTCATGTTATTGGCGGGATGTGGCCAACTCAATATCACATAGAGGCACACATCTCCTCGCCTGGCCTCTCATGACTGTGGGGATGCAGTCATAAGTGTGAAAAAGGGTTATAAGTCACTTTTTTCAGTGCCATTGTAATTTTAAATGGTCACTCCAGACAAGCAAAGTACCAGTAAAGGAGGGGAAAAAAAACTCCAAAGAAGTTCCTGAGACAGGAAGTCTAGTCCTGCTAGACTAGAATGTAATAAGGGTTAACAGAAAGGCAGTTTCTGTAAGCAACACCAGAATGTTTCCTTCCTGCCTTTCTTATAGGATTAGGCCAGTAATTTCTTCTAACAACCGATTCTCCGAACTGCTTAGAATGTTAACTGGTTCTAGCGAATAGGTGCGAACTGGTAGAATCCCACCCCTGTTCCTTCCCTTTTCTGCAGTGAAACATGGCATGGCATATAATCTAGAAACCTACTTTGATTGAAGATTACATTTTTATTTCTGCAATCATGTGGATACGGAGTCAAAACTTTTGAGAGGCATTTATAGTTGTTCGATACATTGTGCATCACCTGTGAAACTGCATTTTTTTCACATAGTAGTATAACAACTTTCCAGGTAATATTTTTGGATTTGCAATAAGTACAAAGCATGGTATAATTTTAACAAAGTTACTTTTTATAGCTGGGATGATCATATTGTATCTTAGTAATTAGCTTTTCAAATGTTTTCATTCCAGAATGCTTCCTATAAAACTTCATTGTAGAACACTCACCTGCTGATTCCTTGGCACACCATGGAGTGAGGGCCTTCACTCAGTGTTTCAAGAGTCAAGTAGGATGAGGCATACCCAAATGGGAGACTTTTTCTTGGCTTAAATATCAGTGGAAGAGAGATAGAGAACACATGTATTCAGTTCTAAGATTTCTTAAACGTTTTTGACCCAACAGTTCACTTTCTGTGAATCAATTAATGTAGGAATATTATTCTTTATGATGATTGCAAGAAGTATCCCCTTTACATATTTTCCAAGTCTGAGTCCAAGCTCAAAACCAGGTCTCAGATGATATTTCCTGTCTCACTTGAACCAGTGATTGCAGGTTACAATTGCTCACTTATGAGATCTGTCATTGTCACTTCTGAAACATGCATGTACTGATTATGCTTTTCTAATAGTGGAATAGTAGAATGTTCAATGTGCCAGAAGAAATATCCTCCCTGTTAGGCCCAGCAAGAGTATTCAGCAGAAAAATTAAAATTAATAGGTCTTAATAGGAGGTTAAAATAGAATAGGTTAAGCTGCATATTCAAACACAGATTTGATGAACATCTTCTACACTTCCTTTCATGTAAAGCATGACATTCTTTCCCACAAGAATTAATCATTAAAATTCATGTTCTGGATGAAAAAGAATTGATCGGCTCTTCCAGATTTGGTTTCTGAAAAGTATGGAACGATGGTGGATGCAACACATTCCTTGACTATTGCATCCTTCTTAGAGCTCTAGGTGAATTAATAACATTTCAATAACAGAAATGTGCTTATTGATCAGATCTTCACATATTGTTGTATTTTTTTAGCTGATTCATGATAGAATTATATTACAGTATGAGAATACAGTAGTTTATACTTTGATATGGTAAAAGTCCAGATGAATTAATTTTGTTATCATCTTATTTTCTCTAATGTTTTTTATTTTGCAAAGCTAACATGCAGCCCAATCAAGAAATTTCCTTTACTTCATGAGATTTAGCCCATGCCTCTTCCTATCATAGGTAAGAAACTGCTTACTTTCAGTTCTCCTTTTGGTGGTATGTTGTCTTGCTGTGATGAATCTTTCTCTTCACAAAGGCAGCATAGGCACCTAGGGCTGGAAAAATTTCCACATAAAATGTCACCCATTTTCTTTAGCCCTCAAACTGCTTGATTTTCTGTCTCTCATATCCTTTTTTGTTTACCAAAGATTGGAAATGTATGAATGTTCATATGACTTGCACGAGGTCTCTTGTGACTCATAAGAACTCCCTTTCTTCTACAGTTTTAGGCCAACATTTCAAATTTATTTTTTGTGTAACTTTTTTCANAGTTTTAGGCCAACATTTCAAATTTATTTTTTGTGTAACTTTTTTCAGAAATGAACAACTTAATCATCAACCTGAACACAACATAAAACATCTAGACTCAAGTCTATATTATCTTAACTCCCAGCACAAATTATCAACAGGAAAAGTATGAATCTATAGGAGAATGTATATTTTGCAGTTTGTGGGCTTCCTTTTCACAGCTGATACTTATGGAACAGACTAACTTTGCTGCTCCAGAACTTAGCCTGTATCCAGGCAGGGGCAACCCTTCTTTTGCATTATTCGAACCTTTAAATGAGAGCTGCACAAACCATTTACCTAGTGACCAATGGGGACAAGGCAATAATGAAAAGTCAGGGTATTGGGGACTGACTGTCTTAAGGGGAGTTGTTGGGAAGTGTTTAAAATGTATGTTCAACTATTTGGGGGCTTATTGTCAAATAACAAGATCTGAAATGATGGCATATTTTTTTTGCCTATTGATGTAAAGATTGAGATACCATTAAGTTGAGATATTGGGCTAAAACTGGGACACTGAGTTCTAGTTCTGCTTTAGGCGTGAAGTCAACTTGGTGACCTTGGGTCAGTCACACTTTCTCAGTCTTGGGAAGCTTGCCAAATAAATTTCAGGGACTTAGTGAGGTAATCACAGGAATCAACACTGACTTGAAGGCGCATATACACATATTACAGTATTATTTTCCCATGTTTTTTGTTCTTGCTTGAAGTGTTACAGCATGCAACTTCTGTGGTTTATTTCAAAAAAACCTGAGATATCCTATCCCATCCCTCCAGTTGGTAAATCTTGATTAAATACAGACTGGTTTGTGCATGCTGGTCTCATTTTACTGTTCACTTCCCCTAACACAGCAAGTTATAATTATGTGCTTATGATTTACACATCTGGCAGCACAGCTTGAGGGAGTGTAGACAATTAAGGATTTATTCTGTGTCCCCTCTTTGTCTATCACAGTTCCTGCTTTGTTTTATATTACAAGACGATTAATCTCAGGTCAGTTCCTTCTGCTTTTATTCCCAGCTTCACCTGCTTTGACTCTGATTCTCCTTCTGATAGATGTAGTTATCTAGGCGGTAAGCTTTGCTTATCCTATAATGTATTTCCTGTAACTACAGTAAATCTCTTTTCTAATTACTCATATCAAATTCCTGCTCACAGGAAGGCTCACAGAATCTACAAAATACTTCCAAAATTATGAAAGCAAAGAAGTCTAAAACTGTAAAATCATTGGGCTTCTGAATGTACTGGATTGAATTGGCATTCCTGAACAATGCAAAGCTGAATTTACATTTTTTTAAAAAAACAAGTCTTCTATATTTTAGGTAACATTGACTGTGCTACACACAGCTTGTCACATATCCTCAGGTTTTAAGCACAAATTAGCACCCTGGCACCTTTCCAACTTCCTGCCAGTTTCTGTTGCAATTATAATTTCAGCATTGATAACAGTACTAAAGCATGCACAATGGAGTGTATTCATTAACTCCTGCCCACACTGATGGTATTTTGAAAACAAACCCAAGCTTCGTAACTAAGTATAGTACATAAAATTATCTACTGCAACGTCCTGTCAATGAATACTTCAGCTTCAACCACAACAAGAGCACACAATAGATACAAATTCAAGGTAAACCGCACCAAACTTGATTGCAGGAAATACGACTTCAGCAACAGAGTGGTCAATGTCTGGAATACTCTACTTGACTCTGTGGTTTCTTCCCCAAACCCCAAAAATTTTAACCGAGGTCTGTAGAGGGCATGCATAAGTGCACCAACGTGCCTACCGTTCCTGTCCTATTATTCCTTTTTCATTCGTATCCATTTCATATATTCATAACCATGCTTATATCTGCTATCTAATACTTGCTTGACAAATCAAATAAATAAAACAAAAGAGGCACCAACGCTGAGCAGAATCTACTAAAAAGCGACATTATGGCCAGGGAGTAGCAACGAAGTAGCATTGTCTGTATTCTCTTTGATGCCCACTAGAGGTCGCAGTTTCCCAAGCCAGGCTTCGTGGCTTTCACTCGTGTTCTCTGAAATGGAAAGGGGCAAAAAAAGGAGTGTATGCCATTCAGAGGTGCAGTCGTTTCTTCAGATGATACGAAAATTGTTCTTTTGTTCGCTTCTTTTCTTTCCAATCTCTCGCGTCTAGCCACTTTCAGCCATATTAATACCCCTTTCTAGTCATGGTTTTTAGCTTACGCTTCTGCGTTAGTTTGTCCCCTTCAAGATCCCGTCCCTCTCTTCTGTTCCTGCCGCTTTCCCACCGAATTCTCCAAGTCAGCTCCGCCCCTTCGGCCCAGCAAAGCCCGCCTCTTTCTCTTTACGTGAATCAGCTGGTTCCAGCGTGCCTGGGAAGCCGTCGGTGATTTGGGCAATTCAAGCGCGGCTGCGAGACTTCAGGTGAGAGGCGTGGGGGGGGNGGGGGGGGGGGGAGGGGGCGGGGGTGCTGCTCGGGATGGGAGAAGGCGGGGGTGGAGCGCGCGGGTCGTTCGCGCGTGGGAATCCCTTCGCTGCTCCCCCCGTCCTGAAACCTTCGGGACAGAGAGAGCGAGGCGGCGCGCCAGCTTTTCGTCCGGCTGGACTGTAAAAACTTCAGTCGCGTGTTAAGGAAGCGGGAGGGAGGAGCATCCCGAGACCCTTCCCAGTTGTGCGGCCTCGCCTGCCTGTTGCTCCCACGAAGCCCCGGCTTCCTACCCCTTGAGCTTGGCACCGGAGCCAGTTTCCTCGCTCCCGATAAAGGATAATTTTTGGAGCTCAGGGCTGACATGCTTGGTGCTCTCTGAGCTTGCTTGTTTTCTTGCAGACGTTTCATTCGCCAAACTAGGTAACGTCGTCAGTGCTATCCAGTTTGGGTAGTGAAACGTCTACAAGAAAGCCACTAAGCTTAGAGCGCGCCAAATCTCTTTTTTGTTTGTTTCCTAACTGAACTTGTACTGGGAAGGGCAGGAGGGTTTAACCTCCTAGCGTATGATTCAGCCCTTTCCCAATCCTAAAGAAAATATTCCCATGAGATTTTTGGGGAAAATACGATACCTATTTGATACTGCTCTCTATTCTCTCCCAGACAAGTTAAAAATCTATAAGCTGTCTTGACATTGTGTGGAAAATGTCAGGCCATAGGTTTAAGAGGGGGAAATGGATGGTCAATGCCACAGGTAAATTGGAGGAAGGTGTTGTAAATGTGATGCCATGAGCCCTTATAAAAAATAAAGGTGGGATTTAAAATCCTGCCTCCTGTCTTCTCAACAACCCACCTTGGGAAGTGGGTTGGGCTGAAGAGAGAGGGAGTGGCTCAAAATCACCCAGCCGGCTTATTTTCTCCTGAGTATGGCTTCTTACATAGCCAAAATGGCACCATCAACCCACTTGGGAGTTACTGCCTGAGTTGAGGAATTTCAGGTTCTCTCTTTGGGGAGAAGAACCCTAAGAAGTCCTAAACTCTTTGAAATAGTCCAGATTTGACTTTTGATTTAATACCTGTGGAAAATTGGGCTATGTTTTCCAAGGTGATTGAATGAATGAAGTATTTGGAACCAAGAGGCAGCTGTTTGGAACCACAAAGAAGAGTGATCTGCACTGCAGCACTTACGAAAAGCCAGCTGCGTTAAGTTGTCTGATTAGCAGTTAAATGCTGACAAGATGGTGTGGCCATTAAGTTGGATAAGTAACTGGCTGAAGAGCCCTGTTCCAAGAGTGCTCATCAGTTATTCCTTATCAAGCCTGAGGGGAGCCTCACATGGGATGGGATAAGTTTCAGCCCTAGGCACTAAATATGGGTTTCTCAGCCCTGATAATTTTAAGATGTAGTAAATGGACAGGTTCTGAGAATAATAGTAAGAATAATTAAGAACTTAGAAATTAAGTCCTATGAAAAGAGATTAAAGGAATCAAGTGTTAGGATTCTTATAGGAAAATATGTGTCAGGCAAGCCAAAACCATCATGTAACAGTTCAGCCAGAATTCAGTTCTTTATTTGCTTACACTTGCCATATTAAATCCTTATTACTTTCACCTCAGTGTACTGTGAGATTCTCGGCAGTTGCTATCCTTACTTTCTTGCTCTGTTTCCTATTCATCTCTGGCCTGTCTCAACCCCCTTTGAGGGGTTTCCCTTCTTCCTGGAAAACAACTGCTTCACTGTAGTCCCATCACACCATCTCCCCCTCCAAGGGCACCAGCTCTTACAAAAAGATAATATTATACTAAAGTAGATACATAGTACTGACATTCTTATTTCTATATGTGTAGGATATCTGTCATTTTAGAAATAGGTTGCTATGAAATGAAGTTAGGCTACTATTTATAATCCCTAATCTTTAAAGAAAGGGGCATTTCTTCTGGTATTTTCCATTCATGCTTTGGTTTCATGCAGAAAATAATATTTTTGGGTTTTTAATAACTGGGCGATGCCATAGTTGTAATTTAAATGCTTTTTTTAAAAAAATGTTAGTTATTTCTGTGACATAGTCTTGGCACAAGATGAGACTTACCTTGGTAAAGTGTGGAGAGTGCCTGCATTCACTCATTGCAATATGCTGTGATTTGAGATTCATGTTTTTACATTCAATTATAGCTTTATTTGATTATAGAATTGAATTGAATTGAATTATTTATTGTCATTGTATGTATATACACAATATACATACAACGAAATTCACATAACACCCAGAGACCAGACTCAGTGTACATACACACATGACAATCCCCAAACACCTCCCCATCCGCCAAAATTCCCTGCCTCCTAAAAACACATAAGCATCCACACAACAGACCAAGTAATTCTGTCCAACAGCTCACTCATGGTGGTCCTTAAGTTCATTGTTAAGTGCAATTATAGCTCTGGGATAAAAACTATTCAGAAAACATTGGTCCGAGTTTTAATTGTTCTGTATTTTCTGCCAGAAGGCAACAGTTCATAAAGATTGTAAGCAAGATGGGAAAAGTCTCTGAGAATGTTGTACAACTTCCTCAAACAGTGAGATGCGAAGATGTCATCCAGGGCGGGTAACTGGAGCCCAGTGATATTCTGGGCAGTTTTAATGATCCTCGGTAGAGCTTTTTTGTCTGCTACAGAGCTTCTCTCATACCATACAAGAATGACGTATGTCAGGACACTCTCAATGGTGCTGCGGTAGTAGGACAGAAGTAGATGCTGAGATCGATTTATCTTCCTGAGCATTATCAGGAAGTACAGCCTCTTCTGTGCCTTCTTTACAAGCATGTTAGCATTCATAGTCTATGAGAAGTCCTCCAAGATATAAGTGCCCAGAAATGTAAAACTACCAACCCTCTCTATCTCCTCACCATTTATGTACAATGGTAAATGTACATCTCTCTTAGTTACCTGTGTAGATTTAGTAGAGATAAAATATAATCAGATATGATTCAAAGAATGAATGATCAGTGTGGAATGTGCATGAGTGTTGCAATAAATTATTTAGGATGTAATAATTGTGTATTAAATATTTTTATTTTACAAATGCTAATTATTATGCAGGTAGTCCTCAACTTACAACCGTTTGTTTAATAACAGTTTGGAGTTACAATAATGCTTTCAAAACTGGCTCACGATCTGTCTTTAAAATTACAACATAACCAAGCAGTCACATGATCACAATTTGGCTGCTTGGCAACCAGCTCTCATTTATGGTGGTTGCAGATTCCTTTAGCCATGTGATCATGATTCGAGAACTTCCCAGCCAGCTTCTGACAAGTAAAGTCAATGTGGGAAGCCAAATTTGTTTAATGGTGGTTGTCATTCATTTAATGATCAAAGTAAAATGATCATAAAGTAAGGTTTGGTCACATATGACTCACTTAATTCACTTAATGACCAAAATTCTGGTCCCAATTGTGGTTAATAAGTCAGAGATTACCTATACTACAAGCCTTTCAGCCACCTGCTGTTGGTTTTGTCATTGCTTTTATAATGTGATACTGGCTTTAGGGGAACGTAGCATAGGGTAATAGGATGTTTTGGGTTCTTATTTGGCATTCCTCGTCTGTTTTTACCAAAGCTCATATCAAGACTATATCATGCTAATAGCTAAGCTACTAAGAAATTGTCAGCCATCATCCCTCTCTTTCTTAGGATAGAATAGAATAGAATTCTTTATTGGCCAAGTGTGATTGGACACACAAGGAATTTGTCTTTGGTGCATATGCTCTCAGTGTACATAAGAACAAATAAACATACATCCAAGAAATCGATAAGATACAAACTGTAGTGATATGTTTACTACTGGCAATAAAATCCTATTAGGAAACAAACAGTCTAAATAAGATACAAAGCACATGTTATCCAGTCATAACTGGGAAAGATAGTAATAGACACTTTTATTAAGTAGTTGACAGTGTTGGGAAGTTGAGTTGTTTAGCGGAGTGATGGCAATTGGAAAGAAACTCCTTGTGGTGTAGTTGTTACTGGTGTCAGTGTCACTAAGACAGTGCGTTTTCGAGGGTAACACAGTTGGAAAACAATGTATGTTCCAGGACTGTGGAGGGGGTCTGTCGATACTTTCACAACTCCTCTTTTTTTGACTCATACTGTATAGAGGTACGTTAGTGGAAGGCAGGTTGGCTCAGCATTGTTTTTTTCTGGCAGTTCTAGACATTATCCGTTGAAGGTCCTGTAACTCTGTCTAAAGCTAACCAGATAGTTATAGAGGTGCAGAGATGACAGATTCAGTAATTCACTCTGTAGAACTGAATCAGCAGCTTTTGGGGCAGTTGAGCTTTCTGAATTGGCGCAGAGAAAAATTATTCTTATGTTGTCTTCTTGGAAATGTCGTTTTTGATGTTACAGTGTCCATTTAGGTCTATGTGATATAATAGAACTAGAATATTGAGAGGTCTCTACCTGGTTGATACTGTTGTCTAGTATTGTAAGAGGTTGG
>BHFT01047936.1:0-13213 GCA_004320025.1 Laticauda laticaudata | reverse complement strand
AGAGAGAGAGAGAGAGAGGGCTTTATTGGTTTAGAGTTGGGTTTTTCAAAAATATACATCCTAAAACACTTTTTAAAGTTTCTTTTGTTTTCTCCCATTTAGCTTCAAGGACAAAATGTCTCAAACAAGGTCAGAACAATTTGTTGATTCCTGCTTGTTGACTAATGTAATCATAATTTACCCATTTAGCTGTATGATTTCCCAAAGAAGGCAGTATCAGAAAAGCAGCAATGTGAAAATAAACCTTCCAGGAATGATTAGAATTCCTATAGCTACAGTTACCATTTAAGTGAAACACTGGCAATCATGCTTTTAAGGCCGGTCAAATCAAGTATAGAAAAAGCAATGTTGTAATGTTACAGGGATTTTGGCAAAATTGTCTCTTAACTATTTTAAGTTTTTTGAAAAACTTCAAACAATATATATAATACATCTCTATTATTATTATTATGAAATGACAATTATGATTACATGAGCAGCCTACTTTTAACAATTCATATGCCATTTTTACCTTTGCAGAATTTTTTGGTTTTAATCACATGCCATATTCATGACTCCTACTTTCTCATTCTTTTCTCATAATAGAAAAACAGTGTTTGCATATTATAATTGCAGGTATCTTATCTGATAACAATTTCTGTGTGATCTCATTCACAATCTTCCCTTAATATTAAATATGTACAACAGCATATATGTTGAGTCTGATTTCTCAAATTGTTGTACCATTGCTAGGCTCGCTATTATAATGTTTCGTTACAATTTTAGTTAGTTCTGCTTAATTTTAATAGCAGCAGCAGAAAGAGGATTTTAAAAAAATAGAATTTTTAAAAAGTAGCAGTAGAAATAGCTATTCCTTCCAATAATAATAGACAGAATGTAAATGTAAACCACTTTCATAAATCACCATTTGTTCATTAGGAAGTTAGTGCCCATCCCTCTCCTAGAAAAATGAAATATACTGGGAAATATTTCCCCTAAAAAGAGTTGAAACTCAGAAGCAGAAACTCACTTCAGAGAGGCAGAAACTCCACATTTTCTAATGAGTCATTAATGCCTAGGCCAGAATACTCTACATAATAAAGGCCTCTACCTTATCTCACCACCTGGCCTGGGAAGATTGTATCAGCCAACACTCAGGTAAAGTCATGTGGTCCAGACAAAGCCTGCAAAGTTAGTTAAGATTCCCCACCCCTGGGAGTCTGACAGCCAATGGGATACATTTCTTACGCAGGAACAGGAAACACTAAGGTGGGGACCAACAGAGATTATAAAACTAAGGGTCTCTCAGCATCTCAGCCCTTTTTCCTTCTTCCTTCATCCAGGGCATGTGATCCTATTCACCATTAAGCCATCTTTCCAAACAGCCTCCATGTTTCCAGTGTCTTTTTCCCCACTTGGAACTGAACCCAGTTCCAACTGAACTGAACTTCCAACAGCTCTACCAATATAATGATTAGTAATAGATGGCTTGTTTGTTTTTTTCCTGTTTGTCTTGACTGGCTAACCAAATTTATTTTCATTGGTGGGAAATAGCTATAATGATGACTGATGAATATCCTGTATTTCTTATTTTTCCAATTGCCAACATTTTATTACAGGAAATGTGTGTTTGATTAAGGCTGGGCTAAACATGTTAATAAATCTCCCTAAAAGTGGGGCAGAGGAACGAATCACAATAAAGTTTACATACTGGTTCTGTGAAATCCAAAGCTGGTTGTTTTATAGTATACATTGAAATCAGCATTAGGTTATTAAAGTATGATCTAGGGATTACATAGAGCTGGAATTATCCAATCAAAGGAGAACACTATGGCATTCTAATGTTGATGTAAAATATGTAGGGCATAATGGAATATTGTCTTGGCTTCTTTCAAAAATGGGAGGGTCATGCAAAGAATATTCCCACATGATAAGCTGTACATATGGTTCTGTCACTCCCCAGATCAATAAGACTCACTACCATGATTTTTCGCTATTGTTATTACAAAATAGAAAAATAATGTTGATTGCTTCTTACATACAATTAGATTGCTTTCCAATGAGAAGATTGACAGAAAAGAGTAACATAATAAAGATTAACAATTGGCAGGGACCTTGAAAGTCTTCTAGTCCAAATTTTAAATGGTAAAAAGAATGAAATAATTATTTAAGAAGAAGAACAGAAGTCAGTTTATGAATCTAATCAATGAGAAATCCAACCTAGAATTTAGGAGAAATTTCCTGACAGTTAGAACAATTAATCAGTGGAATGATTTGCCCTCAGAAGTTGTGGGTTCTCCAACACTGGAGGTTTTTAAGAAGAGATTGGAAAACAGCCTCAGCAGGAGCTGGAGACTTCCAAGGTCCCTCCGCATTATTAATCTTTATTCTGAAATGGTATAGGATTTTCCTGCTTGAGCAGATTATTGGACTAGAACACCTCCAAAATCCCTTCCAACTCTGTTATTCTGTTATCTATGTGTTGATATGAGTACAAGGATGGATTGCAAAGCCAGAAAAGAATGGAAATGTATAGTGAACAATGTTGAAGTAAATTAGATTTTAAATAATAGCATCTTTATTTGATAATGTTTATTACAATCAGTCAAGTATGGTAAATATCTCTTCCAAGTACTATGGATTCCAATAATCCAATTGCTATGGATTATTTGTTATAGTTGGCTAATGTTGCACAGTGGTATGGCTATGAGTGGGTCAAAGTTCTGGGTGTAAATGAAATCAGAAGCATGATTAGCATAATTTTTAAAATATGTCCAATATGTAAAATAAACTTCTGGCTTTAATAATGTCAAATATATGTAAATGCATCCACTCAATTGTTATTCAAAGCTTTAAGTAATTGTTCTCCAATAGTTTGACTTTCTTATCAAACTCTTCTAGTCAATTAAGTAGTCAAAAATAGGATTTTGTACAAACTGTTAGCAGTGGACAGTATTGTTGAATGTAATATGCCAAAGTTCCATAACTTAGAGAAGTTTATACAAACTCAGTTCTATTTGTATCTAACTCTAAGAAAGATTGCTCTAGAAAAGACAAAAATTTGGAATTCACATGGTAATAGCTGTACATGATATATAGTCATATTCAAGAACTATTTAGCATTTCTATGGAGTCCAAAAGACAGAACATGTGACTGTGACTTTCACTGCCTATTTTAAGCAATGCTAATTATTGTTATATGATGCATTTATTGGTAAGAAAGCTCCACCAAGCACAAAGTTTGTTCTGAGTCCAGTTAGATGAAATAATCTCAAATCCCTGATCTTTTTCAGCAAATTTTCTTGTATCAAGAATACTATTTTGACCTCATCTTGCAAATTGCTACTAAAATGCTTGACAGTTAATTATTATAGTTTTTATATGGATTGTTAGTACATATTAAATGAAATTTGGATAATATAAGCAGTAAAATGAACTAATTCAGATTCATTTTCAAAGAGGTTAATATAATCAACATATAATGTGTTAAATAGAAATCTATTTCATACTTTGTGAAATGCATATTTTCATAAGAATACTGGGAAGTACTTGGAATGTAAGTGAAAAAGAGATTACCTTTTTAATTTGGAATATTTGGCTATGAAACCAAGTATTTTTAAAGTAGAATTTAATTGGTAATAATACAAAAATTAAGCAAAATATTAAAAGTGTATTAACTATATTTTTTTAGTAAATTACATGGACATGTACCTGCCTTTACTTGCTGATTTGATTTTCAGGATATTAAACACCACATTATATATACTCTGGAATAAGCAATATTTTTAAATAGCTGAATGCTCTATAAAAGAATTCAGAATGGAACTAAATATCTTTTAGACCTGGACATTCATATTATTAGTATAGAGGAATTTCAGCCTACACTACTAAAGTTGCAATTACAATTATGTATTGTGTGAATATAATGTTATTGTTTACTGAATGTACATCATTTTGTTTCATGAATTCATTTCACCTTTTTACTTCCACATTTGTAGGGAAATGTCTAATATTATTTATTCAAATTTCAAAGCTGCACTAATGATATATGCTTGCAAAACCATAAGACAATCTTAAAATGCTTTAGGTTATTTACTTATTTGGTTAAGTAATACAGCTGAGTTAAGAAATAAAGATTATAGCAAGACCAACTGCAATGAAATTCAGGATGCAAAAACACTCTGCTGGAGCAGGAATGATTAGTCTGAGAATTATCTTACTGGTAGTAGGTTTTTTTAAAAAATTTCATTGTCTTTATATACCACCCACCTTTGTATACCACTTGTATGAAATGAACAACCAGATTACTAAATAAATAAATAAATAAATCATTTGCGCATGTGGTTTTGGCCAAACACTTTTTAAAAAGTTTCACAAGGGAGAAGGCAGAGTGAGGAGAACAGGTTAATAAGGTCAACAAATTGATCAAGACACTATTAAAAGTTTCTGATGTAGAGCAATTAAAATGTTAATGTTATACATGTTACAATTAAGTGAACAGAGGGAAATTTTCATTTTTCTTACAATATTAGAACTCAGAGTTATCCAATACAGCTCAATATTGAGAGACTGAGGACAGACAAAATATAGGGCTTCTTCAATAGCACTTTGTTAAAGCCCATGTCACAGTGAACCAACAGATGCAAAGAGGATGTAAAACGGACAAAAAACCTTGCCATCCGTTGAAAAACACGATGTACTCACTGCCTCCATTTGGCTTCCTCTCTATCCGTCCAGCATCCGTTTATGGATGTTTCATCCTCTCCAAAAGTTTTGGGCTGCCTAAAACTTTTGCACGGAAAATGTATCCAATGCGTCAGTTCTGCATCCGCTACGCATCTGCTACGCATCCGTTACGCATCCGCTATATCCACCAGGCATCCGCTCCGCATCCACGCAACTCGCATCCACTCGGACGCAGGGAGGAAGCGGAACAGACGCGGAACAGATGCAGAACGGATGCAGAACGGATGCCAAGCGGAAACAAAGCGTTTAAAACGGAAAAAAAAACACGTTTTAAACGGAAAAAACGTTCGCAGAGGGGACCTATCTCAGATATTAAGGATGCTGCAGGAATGCCTAGAGGATGCCTAGAGGATGTAAAGGGACACCTAACACTGCCTATAAAAAGGGGAGAACAATCACACTGCATCTCACTTTCAGAACAGCAGCCAAGCTGTGCAGACCTCTGCAGCCTTCATCTGACTCTTCCTCTTCCACAGCATCCAGTCATGTCCACCGTGGATTGTGAACAAAGTCCTTTCGGCAGCCACCATCCTTCTGCAACAGTGCGAAACCATCTACAGGCTCTGTGAACTCTACTACGGGAAAGAAAAGGAGGCACCCAAAAAAAGTCTGGGTCCAAGAATGGCACTTCACAGAAGAGCAGAGGACGGACTGTACAACAGCTGATGGTGGAGCTCGGAGGCGGAAGACACTCGGGTTTCAGAACTTCATGAGGATGCCTCCAGCCATGTGTTTGGACGAAGTTGTGCATGCCTGAACCCAGGTTGACCAAGACAAACACCAGGTTTTCCCGCCCAGCCTGGAACCTGGGCTCAAGGTGGCACTCACTCACCAACTTCTCACCAACATGCAGTATAGCCCAGAGTCCATGAGGAACATCGTGGAAGCTTGCTGCATCCTGCCACAATCTCATGCGCACCCGCTACCCAGTCTTGCAGAACAGGCTTGTGGACCGTCAACAGGCAATGGGACATGGAGCCTGGGGAATGGAGGCAGGGCAAAACCTGATCGACACTGAGGATGTGCAAGGCCCAACAGAGCCTCACGTGAGGCGAAAGAAGCAGCACAACCTCCTGAAACAACTGGTGCAACTCCCCAGCTGGAGCAGTGGGAGTGGCAAGACAGGATGGTAAATGCTTAATGGATGCTTCCTTTCAGCCTGTCTCATCACACGATGAGATTGGGCCATGTATGTTTGGTTGGGCTACAATGGAACAGGGCGTTTAATAAAGAGTTGTGTTTATGTGACATGTGTGGATCAATGATTACATTTAGTATTGATAATGAAGGGCATAAGGTGTGCACCTGGGAGGGTGGACCACACAGTCCCACTATGCCTTGCACTGGAGGTTTATCTATCCCCACAGCTTATCTAACCCATCCCACAGCTATCTTAAACCACCAAAGGTATCCCTGCCCATCCCACAGCTATTACCCATCCCAATGTATCCCTGCCCACCCCACTGCTATCCTTATCCATCCCACAAGTATGCAAAGGTTCCAGGTACTTCTCACCAACATGCAATATAGCCCAGAGACCATGAGGAGGATCGTGGAAGCTTGCTGATCCTGCACAATCTCATGCGCACCCACTACCCAGTCTTGCAGAACAGGCTCGTGGACCTTCACAAAGGCAATGGGGACATGGAGCCTGGGGGAATGGAGGCAAGGGCAAAACCTGATAGACACTAAGGATGTGCAAGGCTCCAACAGAGCCTCACGTGAGGCGAAGAAGCAGCGCAAACCTCCTGAAACACTGGTGCAACTCCCCAGCTGGAGGCAGTGGAGTGGCAAGACAGGATGGTAGATGCTTAATGGATGCTTCCTTCAGCCTGTCTCATCACACGGATTAGATTGGGCCATGTATGTTTGGTTGGCCTACAATGAACAGGGCGTTTAATAAAAGTTTTAGTTGACATGTGTGGATGATTGATTATATCGTTATTGATAATAAAGGGCCATAGGTGTGGCACCTGGGAGGGTGGACCATACAGTCCCACTATGCTTGGCACTGGAGGTTTATCTATCCCACTGCTATCCTAACCCATCCCACAGCTATTACCCTCATCCCACAGGTATCCTAACCATCCCAAAGCTATCCTTACCCATCCCACAAGCAAGGCAAAGCTTAAACCATTTCTGAAAGTTTCCAGCAAGACTTTATTAAAAAAAAGAAATGAAGGCAAGTGTGTGAATCAAAAATAGACTTTATAACAACAAGCTATAACACAAAAATTAGTCTCTGGCACTCCTTCTTTGTCGCTCAGTCTCAGGGTGAAGGTCCAGGTGCGTGTGGAGTGGCTGGTGCTGGAGCTGCTTGTCATCAGCTCCTCCAGAAGCAGAAGCAGCAGAAGCTCCATACCCAGAAGAGCGAGCCCATGCTGCAGAAGTCCCCAGCAGAACCAGAGTGAGGGCCAGGAGGCAGGATGGTAGCCCTTTCCCTCTTGCAAGGGCTGGCAAGCAGATGGCTGAGGCTTGCTGTGCTTCCACATGGTGTGGGGTTGCGTGCTGGCAGGGAGGCTCAGGAAACCGAAGGCTGGCAGGGGTGGCAGCAAGGCTGCAGAAGGCTTGCAGGCAGACATGCAGGCAGGGCAGGCAAAGGCAGCCAATCCTTCCGGCAGCAGGGTCTTTCCTCTGAATGGTTGACCTGTCTTCCGAGCTGCTTCCGTTATATCCGTGGGCTGCTGACGCCAATGCATCCCCCCCGCATGCGCATTAACACCAGAGCATCCGTTCGGGTCCGCTGTGGCATCCGCTTGCATCCGCCTTCATCCGCTCTGCATCCGCTCTGCATCCGCTTTATCTCGTCCGCGTCTGCTTTGCTGAGGCCCCCCGGGAAAGCCCTGCGACGTGCCATCCGCTCGTCAATCCGCTTCCATCCGCCTGGGGCTTCCGTTCTGATCATCCGCTTTTCAATCGCCCTGCGTCCTCCCCGCCGTCCGTGTTATCCGCTCGGGTTATGCAAATTGTTTGCCCCTTTTGAAAGGAACTAACAACGCAACGGATGGAACATTTTGCTCGTCCGCTGTGTCCTTTTTGCATCCGTTGGGCAGTGTGACATGGGCTTAAGCAATGTAGTGATGAACAGAAACCAGAATAGCTTCAAAAGAGTAGGAATAATGCTCTATAGAAGTTCTGCAATTGAAAATATATGCCTCCTCAGTTCTGCTGAGAGATAGTATTTCATAGAAGGAGCCCAAAACATGCTCATTCTACCAGACCTCATTGGATAAGCAGAAACAGTTCAAGACAGATGGTTTCACAAATAGTCCAGTCTTATGCCAAGAAATGCTTTATGGACAATAACCAGTATCTTGACTTGCGTCCAGAATTCTATAGGAAACCAGTGCAGCTCATAACGTACTGGTATTGTATGGGCATACCAAGGTTCACCCCTAGAGCCATGGTGGCACAGTTGTTAGAAGGCAGTACTGCAGAGCTAACTCACTACTCCAGGAGTTCAGTTCTGAGCAGTAAAATTAGAATCCAGGCCTTAGAGAGCTGTAAAGCACTGTGTATATAAGTCTGAGTGCTTTTGCTATTGCTACTTATTCACATTGTTTTATTTTGGACCAATTAAGGAGCAGACTCATGCAAAACATGTAATACCAAACTGGAAATAACCACGGCATGAGTGTCCATGAGCAGGCTGACTTAGTAACAGACACAATTGGCACACCAGATGGATCTGTACAAAGGTCTTCCGAGACATGACCATTCACTTGTTGTACCAGGAGCCAAGTGTCCAATCGGAGCTCTGTCTGAACAACTGTAACCTCTTTATATTACTGTTCATGCTGATATTCTAGAGCAGGAATCTCCAACCTTAGCAACTTTAAGTCTTGTGGAAAGCTGGCTGAGGAATTCTGGGAGTTGAAGTCCACAAGTCTTAAAGTTGCCAAGGTTGAAGACCCCAATACTAGAGCACGTGTCCTGCTTCCAATAGCCACCTAATAAGAAACATAGTTTACTTATGTAGACCTTTAGTCTGACAAGATAGAAAATCAACATATTTATGTTTCTTGTGACTACATGCTTATATTCAAGCTGATCAGAAATAGTTTTAAAGGAGAATTATACTATCAACATTATTCTCCAAATCATTCTGTAAAAAAATTATGTGTTCTATGTGACATGTTCTTGATCTATATATATATATATTTTTGCATAGATAAAGAGTGACGGCTAAGGAAACAGTAGAAATTTATAATTATCAGAAAGCTGATTCTCAGCAGTAGTGACAGCCAGTGCTGACTGACCTTTAAGTTTTAAAATACAAGTGGTCCTCGACTTACAACAGTTTATCTAATGACTGTTCAAAGTTCCAGTGGCATTAAAAAAAGTGACTTCTGACCAGTTTTCACACTTATGACCATTGCAGCATCCCATTGTCATATGATCAAAATTCAGATCCTTGGCAACTGACTCATAATTATGATGGTTGCAGTATCCTGGGGTCATGTGGTCACCTTCTGGCAATGGGGAAGCCAGATTCACTTAACAGCCATGTTAATAATTTAACAACTGCAGTGATTCAGTTAATAACTATGGCAAGAGGTCGTAAAATGGGGCAAAATTCACTTAACAACTGTCTCGCTTACCAACACAAACTTTGGGCTCAATTGTGGTCATAAAATGAGGACTACCTATAGTTGGCAAGTTTGCAGGGCCATCTTTATGCTGCAGGTTACACTAACAAAATTAGGAATAGTAGTTGTTTAATTTCATATTAAAAATTAAGACATTGCTTTCAACACTCATGAATTTGTATGTGTGGAATGAGACTGTGTAAGTGTAGTGGTAGTACTAGTATTCCGAATCTCGTACTGTTATTGTGAAAAAGAAAACCCATGATGATTCTTATGTAAGATAAATTTCATATAAAGTATAAAAATGGAAACTAATAATTGTATCCCTATGTTATTATTACAATTCAAAGTGATATTAATTTCCACATACTGCAATCTGTGGCATAATTCTACCAGTATGACTTCATATTAAAAAAACTACTATTGAAATGTATTACGCATAAATATTTCTATATCAATGCAATTTTGTTCCTATGGTTAAAAGGAATATAAAATTGCAGCCATTTTTATAACAATTAATTGCCAGCTTTATGGATAGTGTGTGTGTGTATCTATGTATCTATCTATATCTACATCTACATCTACATCTACATCTACATCTACATCTACATCTACATCTACATCTACCTATCTACCTATCTACCTATCTACCTATCTACCTATCTATCTATCTATCTATCTATCTATCTATCTATCTATCNCCTATCTACCTATCTACCTATCTACCTATCTACCTATCTATCTATCTATCTATCTATCTATCTATCTATCTATCTATATTCATCTTTTTTGCCATGAAATATGTAGCACATTCTAATTTTTAACTGCATAAGGTAATATCCTTCTTAATTGCTTAACAAAACTTGCAATATACCAGATCAGTCTTCAAGCTGCTCTGCATAATATGGTGAATAAATATGTGAGTTTTTATTAATTTCCATGAATGATTTAAATGTTGGTTTCCCCCTTATATATAGCTGGAATTATGTCATACAAAAAGCCATAAAAAAACTGGAGTGCTATCAGGAGAGGAGCTCATTCTCTGTCTAATAGTAACATTTTTCTAATGGTTGATGGAGGAAGACTAATAATAATAATAAAGGAGACTGTGGTTACTGCTTTAAAAATGGGAGATTTTTAGTTACGCAAATCATGCCAGTGACTAAAGTCTACTGGATTAACTTCTAACATATGGTAAGTACTGGCTACATAGCGTGCAGTCTTGCATTTCATTGTTGGAAAAGCATAGAAAACTGATTTTAGTATGCCTTTGCTCATAGCAGCAGGGTATAATCATTTTTTAAAAAAAAAATGGAATCAAGGATTAGCATATTGTGTAAGTTTAGGATTTATGGAAGGATGTCATATATAACGTATGTGCATTGCTGTTAGATATAATAAGAAATATTCAGTGCCACATGTCACTCTTTCATATTTCTTCTGTGAATATTAACAGTAAATTCATTTGAATAGACACTTGCCAGAGATTTGTTTAAAAAAAACATTCAGAATTTTTTCCCTATCTAATCATATTATTTTATTTATCATTTATTTAATATTATTTTAATTTACAGTATGAATTAATTCTACTCCTTTATTATATCAGTTCATTCTAAGATTCAATTCTTATCTTATCTACTCCAGTGTTGTATAAAGCAAGGTCAGGCAGCATTTCTGCAGGGCTAAAGGAGAAATAGTTTTTATTCATAAATTGTCTTCTGAGATCATCAGCTGACACTTCTCTAGAGGGGTCTGGGTGAAATTATTGGCTTGTAGGGGGAAGAGGGCTAAGACACCTGGGGGAATTCAATGCAAAAACAGGATATTGTGCGTAGTAGAACTTTAACATACCTATTTTCATTGTTATTTTGTTTAATAAGGCAAAAATGACACTGGTGCCAAATTTTAGCCACATAATCTTAGGAGGATGTGAGGACCATTATAATATTTCTATGGGTTGCTCATTCATTCTTTTGGGGCAGGGATATATAGAGAGAGAGTGGGAGGAGAGAGGGAGGTAAGGTTTAAATCTCAGTACAGACTGAAGTTCTAACTGTGTTGTCACTTAGGATTTAATAAATTTGGGGAACTCATCTGTTAGCTTGCAATTCTGGGTTTCAGCCACACCAACAACACAGATGATTTCATCACAGTCTTCTTTATTATAATTATTATACCATTATAGAAAGGGAGTCCAATCTCAAAGGAATCTTGTGTTGATTTCCTCACTTCTCAAGCATCACAAAGTCAATATGTATGTATGTATGTATGTATGTATGTATGTATGTATGTATGTATGTATTTGTTCATTTATTTATTTATTTATTTGAGTTGTATGCCACGCATCTCATCTGGAAGTGAACATGATGCCCAATGCCTCTCTGGGGAAAGAAACCAACCCTGGGAAGCTCTTTCAGATCTACAGTTGCATTATATTAATAATACTATTCATTGCATTCAGAGATAATCCTTCTTCAATTGAGTGAAACAAATTAAAGCCTGTGAGAATTCTGAGTAAACTAGGACCTGAAATATTTTGGTTACATCAGGTGTGTGACCTTTTTTAAGAGATAAAGTTACAATGAAATGCGAGAATCGGGGGACATAGAAACCATGTCACATGAAACATAGGCTTACTAAAAAGGAGATTGATGGAAGATATAACAAGGACTTCCATGTAGCTGAAAAGCAGCTAAAGCCCCATATATATTCAAACTGGTCATTTCATGAACAGTTTTTCTTGCTGTGATGTTCCACTGATGTTGTTTACTCTTTGTCCTTGACAGCATTATGGCTCCAATTTTATACTCATGTTTGCAGCATCATGTGCCATTACATCCCATTTTAATAGATCACCCTGGAATGTAAGTTATATCACTTTAAACTGGTGAAAGAAAAGTATAATGAAGTTTATGTGGGTCCCTTCTATGTTCCCAGCCTGTCAACCTGCTACAATCTGTTTCCATTTTTCTGTGAAAAATTCCTCTTTCTAGAATATATATGGGTAAAACAATGTGCTTTCCCCAAACTTGTTCATTGGTTCCCAGTTTTTTCTCAAGTAATTTATGGCCAACTAATAGGCCATGAATAGTGCTTTCTCTGCCAAAATCTCATTTTGAGCTGCATTTATTGTCATATGTGTTTTCTACCATTTGAGACTTAAACTAAAAATGTTTTCAAGATGAAATATATTATTTAATCCATCCAAGCCAGTTTGCTATTTCCTGTATGGCTATTCCAAACCTTTTAGAGGAAATATGAAAAACAGAGAAAAGGTAGAACTCCACTATATCGTCCCACCAGGAACTTGTTCAGTACAGCATTTGTAAACACTCCAGATCACAAAAGCAAATGTGAATATGAAGTTGAACCATGCCTGGTAACAGTACTTTGGAGTGCAATATTATTTTTAATCATTATGATCCTTTTAATTCTATTACCCTACACTTACTCAAATTGAATCCTAAGTTTTTTCCACAAGTGGAATAATTTTTCCTATATTATGATGGAATAAGGCATGTAAAATTTCACTCATGTAATATAGGATTTTTAAGTATCATTGCATATACTGTCTTCTATTTTATCTACATTTGTCCTAATGATTCTTGCTAATGGGATCCAAAAATATCAGGCAGCTAATTCATCACACTCAAAGTAAACTCTGAAATTGTATTGAAAAGAGTGCTCAGACATTCCCTTCACAGTAGTCATCAACGAATTAGGGGACAAATAAATGATAAATGTGCATCACAATATTGTGATGCAAACTCTGCCATTTTGTACTTGCATTGAGACATCATAAACAAATCTGTAAGGGATAGACCTCAGGTCATAACATCTTAAGACCCTGTCACACTGGCCGACGGATGCAAAATGTTTGTAAAAAGGACACAGCGGAC
>BHFT01047934.1:0-32752 GCA_004320025.1 Laticauda laticaudata | reverse complement strand
CCCCCCCCCCCCTTCTCCCAGTTGAATGGCAGTATCACTTTTAGGGATTGACAAATGGAGAAGACAAAACATCAAAACTGGTATTCCCCATGGAAGGAGAATTTGTGGAGAAAGTGTTGCCCACACGTTTATTTATTCTGAGATTTGGGTAAAACAAAGTAAAATATTATATAACTATATCTACTATATGTTTGTATATGTGCTATAATAAATGGTACAGAAATCTGTATAATAATTTTTGTGATATTTTATATCACAAAATATAAAAGAACGAAGAGCACTTAAAATCTTTGTTCTAAAAGCTCTGCCTCCCTCCCTCTCCCCCCTCACACGCACATGCAGAGACACATACTCCTAGATCAGGGATTTGCAACCTTAAACACTCAAAGAGCCATTTGGCCCCATTTCCCACAGAAAACACCAGGAGCCACAAAACCTGGATGAGTGTGGCCAACTCAACATCACTCACTCCCACAGTCATACTCTCATATGATTGTCTCTTGTCTCTCTTTTCCTCCCTCTCTGTTTCTCTGTCTCTTTCCCTGCGTTTCTCTCTCTCTCTCTCTCTCTCTTTTCTCCTGCCCTCTCTCTCACTATCTCTCTCACTATCTCTCTCTTTCTGTTTCTCTGTCTATCTCTCTTTCTCTGTCTCTCTCACTGCCCAATTGCAGCAAAAAATGGCGGGCAGCTACTTCCGGCCTTGAATGGTGCTGGACATGTGACTTGCTCTCCACCTCAAGACACTGGACTGCCCTGCACTGTGCCATCAGGAGTGAGTGGGAAGGGTCACATTGTGGCTCTGCATTGCAATGGGCTCCAAGAGGAGGAGGAGGGGACCCCATCCCTCCCATTATGAAGCACACTAACTTTCATTGTGCTGCGCATGGCGGGCAGGCCATGAAGGTAGCAGCAGCAGTGGCATCAGGAGCCGCAACAGAGGGCTGAAAAAGCTGCATGTGGCTCCAGAGCCGCAGATTGGCAACACCCAACCTGGATATACTAAAAGTCAGTCCCAGAGTATAAATCACATTTTACTTTTTTCTCCAGACAAAATGTTACTGTACTTAGCAATGTTCAAAAGCATGCATCAAATAAGGAAGTATTTAGAAGAAAATGGCAATCAATTTGAACAAATAATGTAATTTGTATAACTTTTCTATGGAGCCCAACTTTGATACATTCAATAGGTAATTATACATTTTCTTTTTTCATTTTCATCTGTTCCTAACACTATTTTATTTGGTTCTTGGGGTTCCCTGTAGAATCCATACATTCCTAAATCTTTCTTGTATCTCATTTGGATTTGGGTATATGGCCACCAGTCCAAATCAATTCCCTGTTTTTTCATTTCCTGTTTAAATTTCAAACCTCCCTGTTCATTAAGTCTGTATCTTACAATCTTATCTGAATCTAGAACATTAGGGTATTATTAACTATCGTGAATAACCAGACTAGTATTTTCATGTAGTGGTTCTGTTTGATTTTTTTCCCCATACTGACACCAGAGCGTTTCTAATATAGTGTCTTTGAAAATATCTGTGTTTTATTTTGTTTTTAAAATTTGAAAACTTAATAACATTTATCTTAAAAAAAGAAAAGAAATATCTGTGTGATTTCTTTTTCCCCTACCATATGAATGCATGCCACCCCAGTTGAAGATCATGTCCTTCTATTGTCAATATTCTTTTGTTTTTAAAATTTATCCACTTTTCACCCATGTGAGAATTGAAGCCTGATAGTACAGCTCCCAATCCAGGAGCCCAAACCCACTCTTATTTTTCATGTCTTGTAGCATTTTGATTCTTGGTTTTTTGCCCTACCAAATGAATTTAGAAATCAGTCTGTTTAGGCTCTCAAAGAACTTTTTTCCTAATTTGTTGGAGTTGTTTGAAATAAAAATAGCAATTTCGAATGTTCATTTTTGTTGCAGCTATCCCTCCAATCAGTGACAGCTGTAGGTTTTTCCATTTATCCAAATCTAACTTTATTTGCTACATGAATTTAGTATAATTGTCCTCTTTGATGGATACGCATCTTGCTGTTAGCCAAATTCGCAGATATTTGACATTTTCAGTTATCTACACGCCCATCTTTTCTGTCAATTCCATTTTCTGTTTATTTGTACGTTATTTTGTAAATATTTTGGTCTTTTCCTTGTTTATTTTAAGTGCTGCCACCGCAGGACCCTCTATCGACAATATTCTTCTATTTTCCAGGTTGATCCAATCTTTAATCCATACCATAGCCGCAGCCTGGTAATACATTTCCTAGTCAGGGAGTCCAAAGCCACCCTTTTCTCTTTTGTCCTGTAATAATTTCATTTTTATCCTGGCTTTTTTCTCATCCCAAACAAATTTACTTATTCAATCTAATTCTCTAAAAAAAGTTTTATCCAATCTTATTAGTACAGTTTGAAAAAGATATAGTATTTTTGGTACAGTAGACATTTTAATTATTGCAATTTTCCCCAGTAATGATAGTTGTAATTTCCTCAATATTTCAATCTTTTTAAAATTTTATTTAATTTGTCATAATTATCTTTTTTGATTGATACCTTGTTGTTAACCAAATGCCAAAATATTTTACCTTTTTCACACTTTGCATTCCCAATATTCCTTCTAATTCTTTTTTTTTTTGCTTATCTTTTAAATTTTTAGTCAATAATTTTGTTTTGTTTTTATTTATCTTAAGGCCTGTGACCTTGCCGAATTCCTCTATTTCCTTTATTAATTTTACTCTCATATCCTCTGGATCTTCCAGAAAAAATACTATATCATCGGCAAATGGCTGTACCTTATAATGCTCCTTTTTAATTAAAGCCCCTTTGATTTCTTCATTTTTCCTAACGTTTTCCAATAAGTATTCTAAAGTAAGGATGAAGAGAAGGGGGCATCCCTGCCTTACTCCCTTGTTGATCTTAAACGTTTCCATCTGTCACTGTTCAATATTACCCTGGCCATTTGTGTCAAATAAACTATCGAAATCAGTTTGATAAATTTATTGCCAAATTGCCTGCTTTTTAATTGTTGTATTATGAACTGCCAATTAACATGGTCGAATGCCTTTTGTGCATCAAAGAAGACCATTGCCAATTGTTTTCCTGGGTTTGCTTCATAATATTCTATTATATTCATCACCATTCTGGTATTATTTTTAATTTGCCTATTCAGTAGGAATCCGTTTTGGTCACTATGAATGACCTGGTTAAGGGTTTTTTCCAATCTTTCTGCCATTATGGACATAAATATTTTGCAGTCAACATTTAAAAGGGATATGGGCCTATAATTTTGAATTAATTGATGGTCTGAATCTTCTTTTGGGATTAATGTTATATATGTCTCCCCCCATGACTTGGGTAATTTTGCTGTCGTCAGTACCTCATTATAGAGTTCTAATAATTGCATTTCTAATTTTTCTTGGGGTGTTTTATACAGTTCCCCTGGGAGACCATCTAGTCCCAGTGTCTTATTGTTTTTCTGTTTCAGGATTGCTTCTTGCAGTTCTTTTAATGTTATTTCTCTTTTATCTCTTCTTTATTCTCTTCCAAGATCGCAGGTAGCCCTTTCCTGAAAGATCTCCTTTTCATCTAATAATTGGTGTATCATTTTTTTTCCTTCTTTTTTCAATTTATATGCTAACCATGCAAGATGGTTTCTGAGTCATATAAGTCTTGAGCCTTCTCTAGATTGTCCACTTTGATTTTCTTCTCTTGCCATGACACTAGCATCCCTTCTGAATAGTATATTTCTTTTCATCAATAGTGCCACTAGGAATCGGTAGTCCTTCCTCTGTTCTCTTACCCTCCTCGGAATCTGTTTCAGAGTTATTCTTTCTTTTACCTTGTACATCATCGGTTCATCCCTCGTTATTCTATAAATTATATCTCTCACTTTTTTTCTTGCGAACCTTATATGTACTTCTCTCAGCAGTCTGTGCCTTCTGGCATTGTTTGTATTCACTCTGTAAACATCATCCAATTCTGGGAAGAGAAGGAGAACAGAGCAGCAGAGAGGAACCAGAGTCCAGAAGCCAGGAAGAGCATCAACAGAAACCAGAAGAAGGAGAGCAGGAAGAAAGAAAGAAAGAAAGAAAGAAAGAAGGAAGGAAGGAAGGAAGGAAGGAAGGAAGAAAGAAAAGAAACAACAACAAGAAGAAGGCTCAAGATCAAGACTAAGAATACAAAGAGATACAAGGGCTAATAGAAGGCAAAGACAAACAGACAAATAAAAGAATGGAAGAAGAAATCAAATTAATATAAATAAATATCAACAGATTAAATTCTCCAGCAAAAAATTTTTTCTTGTTATTTATATTTTATTTATTTATGTTTATATTTGTTTTGTCAAACATGTTTTAGATAACAGATGTAATTAGGAACATGATTATGAGGACTTCCTTCTGGTGACATCACGGTGAATTGGTTCAAGGAACAGGGCTCTGTTCTGATGGCCCAAATTTTCCTATGTGGAGGCTCTAAAAGGATGGCTTGAATCCTGGAGGGAGTGGCAAAAGAAAGGGGAAGCTTTGGAAAAGGCAGGGGGAAGGCAATCTCCCTGATGGACAAGAAGAAACCTCTCAACTTCAGCAGGAAAGAAATCAGCCAGCAGTTGTGGATCCAGAGTCATGACAGCCAGAGAGACAGCAGGAAGAGAAAAATAGAAGACAATGCTTTGGAGATGGTGAGAAAATTTATGATCCAGAAATAGCTGACAGCAAGGGTGGATTTTTTTAAAAAAGCAGAAGAGCGAGAGACAGATGGCAGAAGTGGGGCAAGGAATTTGCTCCAGGAGATGCAGCAAGAAGGAGAGGGAGCATCTGACAGTAAAGAACAGCTGATAAGAGAAAATAAGACAGGAGAGATAGAAGAGCTCTGGACTGACAACATACTTTTTATCGGCATATGGAATGTGATTTGGAACATGAGTCAGTGAAGGACTTTAACTTTTAATCAAAATTAAAAGAACGGGACTGAATTGAGTAGTAAGACTTAAAAAAAAACTGTGAGGAGAAGCCACATAGGGAATAGTAAAGGCACCATCATGTGGCAGAAAAGAAAAGACCAATGGACTAACTTAAAAGCTGATGTAATATCCTCAACAACAAAAAGATTATAATAGTGGCATTGTTATATAGTCGAGATATATATGTAATTATGGTAGTTGTAGTAGAATGTATTAGAGAAGCTTGGAATATAACTGTTTAGAAATGATTAGAGGTGATTATATTATTGTAAGTATTATAAGTATTATTAATAATAACCAGTATTATTAGTATTGACAAAGCAAAAATAGATATATCTACAGTAGTTATTTAAATTTATATTTACTTTATTCATTATTCAATAAGTATTTATATAATTATAGAAAAGTATTAATTTATAGACAAATTATTATATGTGTGATTATATTATTAGATATTAGTACTGGATATCAGGTTATACAAAAATAGACTGGACTAATAGTAGATTGGGAATTATGGTAAAAGAAAAGAGAAAAACAGTGGGTACAAAGTAGTGTATGTTATTCTGGAAAAATATTGTACAGGTAGTGAAGATGACAGTTACCACAACAATTGCTAAAATAGAAAAGAAAACTTTGTCAAATCCTTTATCTGCAACATTTCCATCTAAGCCACGCATGATTGAGAGCATGTTGAGTGCTGAGAAAACAAACTCAGCAATGAACTTACAAAGTATGCAAGCAACACTTCTCTTGATGATGAAAACACAAGAATCAATGGCAAGAAATCATGAGATTAATATTGAGATGGATGAAATCAAATAAATTATTAGAAGATATTAGAATAAAATATTAGATATTAGAATAAAATAGGAAATATTCAAGAAGCAATTGCCAAGAATGAACAGAGAATATAATTGGCAGAGGCAAAAGATGTGAGAAGAAAATGAAGATAATGGAACAAAAGCTCACCCTAGCTAATAAAGAGCTCAAAGAGTCAATTGTCTTTCTAGAAATGGAAATACCTGCGTTTTTTCTAAGATTCCAGAATATAATTGAAGAAAAGAAGGAAGATCTACCCAAAATCATGATAGAACTGTTAGCAGATAACTGTTAGCAGATAAGCAGATAAGTAAAAGAGAACAATGCAAGAGTTACAAGGGGACTTAGGTGAAGTGTACAGGATACACACAAATTATGCAAAGAAATATAGATTGCCAAGAGAGGTAGACGTAAGATTTGCAAGAAATACAATAAGAGAGGAAATGTACCAGAGAACAAGAGAAGAGCCTATGATATATAAAGGAAGAGAGATTCATATATTGATAGATACCCAGAAGGGTCAGAGAACAGAGAAAATGTTACCAATTTTTAAGTACCCAACTGGATAAATATAATAATGTTATGTTAAGATGGCTGCTTCTGGAAGGTATTTTGATTACATGGCAAGATAAACAATTTAGGATTGATACATCCAATAAAGCACATGCATTTTTTGACCAGTATTTAACGAAAGGAGGAACAAGAGAGTAGAGGAGAGAGTGAAAGTAAAAGCCAACTAATAGAAGAGAAAGAGACAAAGAAAGAAGAAAGAATAAGGCGGGAAAAAGAACAAAGATAGGATAACCAAAGCAAAATACAAAGAGAAATAAGGACAACTAGAAGGGTGAGGCCCATATGCAAATAACAAGATGGGGGAAGAAATAAAGATACTTTCAATTAACATCAATGGGCTAAATTCCCAAGCAAAAAGAAAACAAATGTTGATTAAGATTGTTGGAATGACGAGGCAGTCGAGCTTTTTGATCATGAACAACTGAATTATGATGATGATCTTTTTAGGAGTATAGTCTTCCATTTATATACATTTTTAGTTATCCTCCATAATTGATTAACTTTGGTTACTGCTTAACTTTTGTTACTGTTTTGTACAGTAATCCATACAATTAATTATCTCTAGTTAAAGTCTAACCTATGTTTACTTCCCCTCTCTAATCGTCCTTTATCCATAGATTAGTGACTTTGCCTGAGTTGTATTTGTTTGGAAACATTCTTTAACTGAAGTTTGCAATCCGAGATTGGAACATTCCTGCAATTACAACTCTATAAAGATACATAAATTGAACGTGGTATATAATATGTCTTCAGGAAGTACACATTAAGAAACATCATGCTAAAATACTGGAAAATCCAAAAATGGAGAACCTCTACACATCCTTAGCATGACAGAAGAGGGGAATCACTGTGTATATTAAGGAAAGGATAAAGATGAAACAAATATATACAGATGGAGACAAAGAGTATTAAGGCAAGGTCACACTGGCTGACAGATGCAAAATGTATGCAAAAAGGACACAGCGGACAAGCAAACTTTCGGGGGTGGCTCCATCCGTTGTTATCCACTCTCAAAAGTGCTCCAAATTTGCATAAACAGAACGGACAAAAACGGAAAGGAATGGACGGGTGTAGTACGTAGCGACGATGGTAAGCGGATGTTTGTAGGAAGCCTAGCGGATGGAAGCAGATGGAAGCGGATGATACATCCGCAGGGCTTCCAGGGGAGAATAGCGAAGTGGATGCATAGTGGAAGGAGCGGATGTATAGCGGATGACGCGGATGCATCATGGACGCCTATAGGATCCATAGCGGATGCGTGGCAGATGCATAGCGGATGCAAAGCATTCACTGCGTATGCAGGGAGGATGAATTGCGTCAGCTCCACGGATATAAAAGGATGCAGCTCGCAAGCAGTCACCATTCAGAGGGAAAGACCTGCTGCCAGAGACATCTTGAAAGAACACCATGGTTCGTCAGTCAGGGAAGAAGAGGAAGCCTGTGCCAACCCTGCCAGCCCTGGCAAGAAGGACAGAACCACCATCCCAACCCCGGCGCTGACTCTGAAGCTGCTGGTGCTTCTGCTGCTGCTGCGCTGCTGGTGGTGGTTGTGGCGGTCCTGGTGTTGCTGCTGCTGGTGCTCCTTCTGCTGTGCTGCTGTGCTGCTGTGCTTCTCCTGCTGCTGCTGTGCTGCTGGTGCTGCTGGTGCTGCTGGTGCTTCTCCTGCTGCTGCTGCTGCTGCTGTGGTGGATCAGCCCCAAGTCCCTCAAAGCCCTGCTGCTGAAGGCCCTGAAGGCCCTGCCAGAGGGAGAAGAGGCAAAGCAAGGAGAAGGAAGAGAGGAAACAGTACTCCATTTCCGAGGACCATAGGAGGGAGGTGCTGGAATGGCTGAGGGAGAATGAGTACCTGTGGAGAAAGGGCCACAGGCTCTATCGCGACACTAAAGAGAAGCAGGCAGCATGGAGAGACAAGGCAGAGAGCCTGGACTACACTTCAGATGTACTCCTGGGATGGTGGAAGCACATGAACACCCTGGTATGGCAAGCTACAACTGAAGAAATCTGGCCAGGCCGCTGTCAAGCTCATTGACCGGGAGATGTAGTTCATGGCCAAGTGCAGCTTCCTGGAGGGTGAGGTCCCGCACCGAGGAGCAGCCCCTCTGTCAACCCTCTCCCTCAGACATCCCACAGACAGCCACTCCTCTTCCAGCCAGGAGACAGCTACCATGTCCAGGCAGGTGTCTTGGAGGGCCCCACAGCAGAGACCCCCCTGACAGCTGCACCTCCCCCATGCCAAGGACCATGGAGGATCCCCTGCTCAAATGGAGCAAGAAGAAGCAGCAGCCAGAGACCAACCCACCCCCACCCCCAGCTCCACCTCCACAGAAGCAGGGAGAGAGGGCAGACTGGAGGGCCAGAGCCACACTTCCTGCTGGAGATCAGGGACACGATTCAAGACCAGCATAGATCTTCTCTCTCAGCTGGTCCACAGCGATATACCATCCTCAAACTGCAAGCCCTTCATCATGTACGTGAGCCAGGCCCTCATAGACCTGCCCAGGCCCAGTACCAGGTGATGAAGGAGAAGCATCACAGCACTGCATGCACCACCCTCCAGGCCCAGCTGAACCTGCTCCAACCCAGTCCAGGACTGCTCCTCCACCCCAGGCGATGTCACGCCCTTCCACGGATTTCAACAGCCCTCACCTACCAAGGCTACCACTACCAGGACTTCCCACAGCAAAACCGAACTTCCAGTCCAGGCCCAGGTACATCACGTGCCACAGACACCTCACTGACCTAGCTGCAGACCAGACAGCCCCACTACACTCCTCCTTCCTCCACCCACAGCCAAGCCCTCACAGAAAATCTGTCACGGTCCTGTGCCTGACATCCCAGGTCCTTGAGGAAGGCTCTCAACCTCACGGGACTGAGTCAGCTCTCTGAGAGCTTCCTGAACACACATCCCCGTTGTTACTCTCAGGGCCAGACACCCAATGGTGCCTCAGACTAGCACTCCAGCCACACCCACCTCCACAGTCCCTAGCGCTCGACAGCTGAGAACATGGACATGCCTCAGAGTGACTGAGAATAATGCCAGAGACTGAGTTGTTACCGTTCACTTTATCTTTGCTTAAAGACACTTTACTTGGTTCATTTTGGCTTTTTTAATAAAGTCATACAGTTTACTTAAGACAGTTGTAATAAAGGCTATCTTTGCTTCACACACTTGGTTCATTTTATTTACTTATTAAAGTGTTGGTGAAAACTTTGAAAAAAGGTTAAGCCTTTGCATGCTATGGGATAGGTAAGATAGTTGTGGATGGGTGGATATGTGGGGATAGGTAAAGATAGTTGTGGGATGGGTAAGGATAGCTGTGGGATTGATAAACCTCCAGTGCAAGCATAGTGGGACTGTATGGTCCACCCTCCCAGCTGCCACATATATGGCCCTTTTTATCAATAACAATTTATTCATTGATCAACACATTTCAAAATAAGCAAAGCTCTTTATTAATGCCTATTCATTGTAGGGCCACTCAACATACATGCCCAATCTCATCAGTGTGATGAGACAGGCTGAAGGAAGCATCCATTAAGCATCTATCATCCTGTCTTGCCACTCCACTGCTCCAGCTGGGGAGTTGCACCAGTGTTTCAGGAGGTTGCGCTGCTTCTTCCCTTCACGTGAAGCTCTGTTGGGGCCTTGCACATCCACAGTGTCTATCAAGTTTCGTCCTTGCCTCCATTCACCAGGCTCCATGTCCCCATTCCCTTGTTGACAGTCCACAAGCCCGTTCTGCAACACTGGGTAACGGGCTGGCGCGCATTGAGATTTGTGCAGGATGCAGCAAGCTCCACTTATGTTCCTCACAGTCCCTGGGTGATGCTGCATGGTGGTGGAGAAGTACCTGGAACCTGTTGGACATGGGGATGGCCAAAGCGTTCTCACCACCCGTCTTGCCCTGGACAGCCTGAGTTGAAGGATCCCTTTCACGGGTGAGTATCTGGAACTGTAGGGCCTTCATGAGGTAGGTTCTGAGGAGAAGCCATCATCCATGATGAAGTAGGGCACATCTTTATGTCATTGGTAGGGGTCTGATCTGGAAACCCATGATGAGGTTGCGTTCCAGCCATCCTTGAGTCACTGGGGTGTATACCTGGCTATCTGAAGCAGACCCATTGCCTGACGCATCGATGTACATGAACTTGTAGTCAGCATCAACCATGGCAAAGAGGATGATACTGAAGAGGCCTTGTAGTTGTGATAAGAGGACCCTGAGTTGGATGGAGTTTGCCATGGCCACTGTGCTTCCATCTATGGCCTCAACAGTGTGGGAAAGTTCCACCTCTGATATCGGTTCTGCAAGTTTCTCCAGCCTTCTTCAGTGGTGGGGCATTGGAGAGCTCCTTCCACATATTGTTCGATTGATGGCCTGCACCACTTCTCTGACCACTTTGCTGATGCTGTTTGTGTGGCACCCTCCAGGCATACTGCATGTTCTGTTATGTGGTTCCAGAGGCCATGTGGCGCAGAGTCAGTGCCACCTTCAGTCCAGGGTCCAGGCTGACAGAATTTGGTGCTCGGTTGGTCAACCTGGGTCTCAGATGCTCCACAATTTCATCAAACATGGCTGGTGGCATCCTCATGAAGTGCTGGAATGCACGAGGGTCTTTCATTCCCAGCTCCACAATCAGTTGTCATACACTCCAAACTCCACTCTTCTCCCGACTCCATCGTCGGACCCACACAGCTCTTGGACGTTTCCTTCTTCTCCTTTATGTAGAAAGGTGAAACAGTCTGAAGAGGGCTTGGTTCTGGTGTTGAATGGTTGCAGCTACCATAAGGAGTGTGCAATGATCCATGGTGGAGATCAATGGATGATGTGGAAGAGCAAGAGCAAGGTGAAGAGGTCTGTACACCACGGCTGCTGGACTGATAGTGAGATCCAGGTGATTTCCTCCCCTTTTTATGGGAAATGTTGGTTTTTCCGCTAGGTGTCCTTCCACATACTCTAGGCATTACTCCAGGACATCCTAAATATCCGAGATATGTCCCATTATACAAACGTTTTGGTCCATTTTAATGCTTTATATACGAATGCATCCACTTACATCCTTCTATTTCCGTGCTACTAACGCTGTGTGGACGGCCGGTGTACCTTTCGCTTCCTCCCTCTTTCCACTTTCAGCTGCAGTGGATGTGAGTTTCGAGGATGCCCATGGATGCCAAGAGGAACAGCAGACGTGTTAATGGATGACAAACGACGTAGAACGTTTGGTTGCCAAGTGTCGCGGATGTACATCATCGTATGCGGCGGAAAGTTCATCTGCTCAAAAAGTTTTGTGCAGCTCAAAACTTTTTGAGCAGATGAAATAGCAGATGGATAGAGCGTATGAAACACATACGCAGTGAGTACACAACGGATGCATCGCGTTTTCCAACGGATGGAAAACTTTTTTGTCTGTTTTACATCCTCTTTGCATCCGTTGGTTCAGTGGGACATGGGCTTTAATGATGAAATTATAATAAATTTAAAACAAATCTTGCTTACTGTAATATATGCACCAAATAATAACAAAAAAACTTTTATAAGAAAGTCCGCAAAAAAATTATTGAGACCAAATATGAAAATGTGTACTTAATAGGTGATTTCAATGCAGCGTGGAAGTTAAAACGGACTATAAAAATAATAAAATTAAGAGGAGAATACTTCCAAGCACATTTTTTTGAGATGACAAAAGAATTAAACTTATAAGACATATGGAGGGAATGAAATGAAAAAAGTAGGCAGTATACCTTTTACTCAAATGCACATTGTTCATGGTCAAGAATTGATATGACATGGATGACATCCCGATTGAGAAATGATATAGGGGGAGTAGAAATAACAACCAACACTTGGGCTGATCATAATCCAATAAAAGTGATATGGAGAGGCCAGAAGAAAAGAGGACAGTGAACCAAGCAATAATGAAAGATAAAGAACAAATGATGGAGAGGGAGTTGAACTTCTTCAAAGAAAATAGGAAAGAAGGAACAACACCACAAATGTTGTGGGACACAGAAAAGGCATACATCCAAGGATTGACAATGGCATATATGGCAAGAAAAAATAAAAAAAAAATCAACAAGAAGCCCTGTAGGAGGAACTTAAGGAATTGGAAGTCGCTGCTCCAGTCTCTTGCCTTTTGTCCTTCGGTGCTCCAGTCTTTTCAGACTCATCCCTGCTTTGGTCATCTCTCTCAGCCGACTGTGCAGCTTTCCAGTCAGCTCAGCTCTGCTGTCTGGTCTGCTCCACTGTCACTTTTCCAGTTTCTCTTTGCGATGCTCTCAGGCTCTGCTCACGTGTTGCCCCGTGCTGCTGTTGGCTCTCTCTCCTCCCTGCTGTTCTGCCACTCTGGAGCCATGTGGCTCCTGTTTGCTGTCTATTGTGCCAGGGATGCTTCTTCCACCAGCAAACAGGACTATCTGGATGGTCCCCCTTGTCTATTTTCTTTTCCCTTCCTCCTGTTCTCTCACCAGCTCGATGATTCATAGCAAGCAGAACAGCTCTCTTACCAGCTCATCTCTTTGTTCTCTGTCAGTTGTTGCACTGCCCTTGGTCGGCTGGCCTCTCTGCTACAGTTATTTTTCTTCCCTGCTGTTGTTGCCCATCAGCTGCCAGCAGAGCTGGTGGCAGACTTGGACAATGAGGAGGTTGGGGAAGAACTTGGGCCAGTTCTGGAGCCTGGAGAAGGGTCTATTGGATGCTCAGCATCAGACACAGAGATAGAGCTGGGTCCATCCAGCATTTCCCAGCCAGAGAGGCAACTGCCTTTAGAATCAGAGATGAGTGAGGAGGAGCAGCTGGGGCCTGTTCCAGATGAACGTATATGCAGAGCAGATAGGAGAGGTGAAAGGAGAACAATGAGCTGGCTCGGGAAGCAAAACAAATGTGGACACTGACTGGATCCTCCCTGGCTGGGGAATAAATAGGAGGAAAGGGGAGTGTCACAGACAACTGTTCACATTTCTGGAAAGTTTGCTCTTTGTGTGTTTCGTGCAACAAAGACTGCTTTGACAGAACTGAGGTTTGTCTATTTCTGTTTGAACTGACTTAATTTGCAGCCTCCGTGCTGGGAGCCTACAACCTTACATTTATCATAACGAGCTGATAAGGGTTTTTGTTTCAGTTAACTTCTTGCAGGACTCTTGCTTGGACTTTCTGTTGGTGAATGTAGTAAATTCTCAATGTCTAAATCAGTGGTTCCCAAACTTTTTCAGTCCACTGCCCCCTTGGTGCTATAAACTCATCCTCAGTGCCCTCCACTTGGGGGTGGGATTCAAATTTCTATGGCCATGGCCTAATTTGAGGGTATGGCTTGCTGGTCCCGTGACTGGCTGATGTGGCTTGCTGGTCATATGACTGGATAGGTGTGGTTTGGTGGTCATGTGACTGGGTGGACATGGCCAGGTGACTGGCAAACCAAATACAAGTGGTCCTCACTTAATGGCTGGTTGTTTAGCAAATGTTCTAATTTATGATGACCTCCCCAGAGCTACTTGATCTGTTTTGGAGTTTTGACAGCCATGCACACATATAGACACACACTCCCTTCTAACCCTGTTGGAGCAGGTCATTGGAATTGGCAAAGCATCTCTGATTAGATTTTAATGGTGAATAGAATCTGATCAGAGATGCTTTGCTGATTCTTGTTGATTTGTTTTATTTGTATTTCTTTATGTTCCTGAATTGCACTGACATTTATGTCCCTTTATGTGCACAGCCCAGCTTTTGTGATCCTTTGCAGCAAAATTTACCGATCTCTAGCTTTGCTCTACTTTTCAAACATGCCGCCACTGCCGCGTTCTAGGTGTCGGCCCCGCAGTTCCACCCCATTGAGCCTGCTGCACCAGAGGGACCTGCCCAAGCAAATCCAAGCAGAGCAGTGCATCAAGTCAATGGGCTGAGCCTGAGAGAGGGAAAGAGAGAGAGAGAAAAGAAAGAGAGAAAGAGAAAAGGAAGAAAAAAAGAAGGGAAAGAAAAAGGGACAAAGAAAGGGGGATGGAAGGGACAGAAAGAAAAATAAATAAAGGAGGGAGGGAGGAGAAAGATGAGATATCTATTCTAGTCCAATCACCTGCTCCAGCAGGGTTAGAAGGGAGTGTGTGTGTGTGTGTGTGTGTTCTTGTAATTTACCAGTATATTTTGGTTTTGCCTTCTTCAGAATTGGCACTGTAATACTGTATATTGGGGAAAAGTAAATTTTTAGGTTGGAGATCTGGTCCAGTGGGTCTTGTTTAAAGCCTCAACAAAATGTGAGAGCTTTCTGATAGTTTTGAACATGTTTCGTCCACAAAATCTTTAATAGAAGCCAAAGATGTTTCAATGTAGAAAAGGGTCTCAGTCTAAACTAGGCTTCATTTCAATCTGATGCATCAGGTCTCTCTGTCTCTCCCTCCCCATCCCTCCCAGACTGGGTTTGCTCTTCTTTCCCGATGTGCCTGCAGGGCCAAGTGCTTCAAACATGGATGGAAGGATGGATGGATAGAGACAGAGAGACAGGTAGATAGATAGGCAAGCAGGCAGGCAGGCAGACTTTTTGGATGGATATATGGATAGATAGGTAGGTAGGTAAATAGGTAAGTAGGTAGGTAGGTAGCTAAGTAGGTAGGTCGGTAGGTAGATCTATATTGGTACATAGGTGAGTAGGTAGGTAAGTAGATAGAAAGAAAGACAGGTAGGTAGGCAAGTAGATAGGCAGACAGGCAGGCAGACATTTTGGATGGATGGATGGATGGATGGATGGATGGATGGACGGACAGACAGACAGATAAACAAACAAGATGTGACAGTGGCAGCACTGTGGGAAAGTAGAGCAAAGCCAGAGTGGGAATTGAAGTCCATACAAGTTGCCAAGGTTGAGTGACACAGGCTGAATTTATCAACCCAGCCTTCTGGTTATGAGTTTAGCATGGTGTTTGATTCCAGCTTAGTCAATAAACCATGGCTAAGATCTTCCTGCTCCTTAATGCAGCTGCCCCTTTGCCCCTTCTCCAGCCCCCTGCCCCAGTTCTTTCTTTGGCATCCAATTTTGCAATGCCAATCTCCCCAGGGCAGCAATGCAGCCGACTTCACCCTCTTTGCTTCGATCCAAGGTCCACTTCCATCAGGCCAAACAAGGGGAGGAGCTCTGCACATGCTCAGAGACTCCAGCCATCTTTACACTCTGCCCAGGAGGAGGAAGATTTGTGGAAGCAACCCAGACTGACAGAGGTGAAGGGAACAATTGCTTGGAAAGTAAGCAAGTGTAAGGCTTGGTCGGTAGAACCGGGCTGCAGAGGGAGGCTAGGTTCTAGGTCCAGCCCAGCTACGTAGAGCCAAACCGAACCAAGCCACGCACCTTGGAGAACTGCAGCTGCACCCACCCGCATCCTGTGTGCAAGCCTGGCTGGCTGGGGAGGTGGAGGCTGGGTGGTTGCTGTGCACTCCCTTCTCCTCCGGGGGGAGGAGGGGACCCTAACACCAGACCATCCATCCTTTCCACTGCGTGCCTTGGGAGGGTTTTGCTTTTGGCAGACTTTTGGCACGTCTCCACCACTTCTGTTGGAGAGGGCAGCCTGCAAGCTAAGGCACTCCCTTTCCACCACCTCACCCCCAGGCTTGGCAAGGCTCGCTGCATGCAGGTTCTGCATTTGAGGGGCTGTGCGGGGGTTCCGCATTCAAACGGTGAAACAGTCAATGGGGTAAGTCTGTGGGGCCAGCACCTCGAACACCCCCCTGCCAGCCCCCTTGCCTCTTAGCACCCCCCTAAGGCATCCCACTGCTCCCCGGGGGCAGTGCCGCCCACTTTGGGAACCACTGGTCTAAATAAAGAGGGGTTTTTCTTTGTGGGGAGTCTTGTTTCTTGGTTCTGCCAAGGCCAGATCAGAACACCTGCTTTGCAGCTGCCCCCACTTGCTCACTTACTCGCCTCTTTATCCTCCACTGGTTGGTTTTGCTGTCTGCAGTCAATTTGCCTCTCTGCTCACCTCACTTCGATGGGACTCCAGCCTCTTGGGTAGGCCCCTCTGGTATAGTTGGGCTTCTCTCAGGCCTCTTGGGTGCAGCTGAGCATCTCTCTCTTTTAATTTCTCCAATCTGCCTCTTTTCCTTTCTCCAGTCTTTTTTCTTTTTCTATGACTTATCTTTCCCTTTCTACCTCTCTTCCTACTATTTTATTTTATTTTAGTAGCAACTTTTCCTCCCGCTATGTGATTATGCTTCTTCCATTGTCCGTGTAGTTGAAGTTCATGTAACTAGAAGTATGCATGAAGAAGTCCCATTAGGGAGACATTAATAGAATAAAGCAGGGAGGATCCAGAGGACAATCGTAGGAATCCAGTAAGGGCACTTAGTTATGGGAGGTGGGACACTGCCCCCCTCACTCAGTGAGGAGCAGAAGGGCCTATTGCTCCATCAGCTCACAAGAGTGTCAACTTATCTCAGACCTCAGCTATGACCTCTGCATAGTCCCATGGGAGTCTGACAGCAACCAATAGAATATGTTTTCTTGCACAGGAACAGGAAGCTCAAGTTCAAAGCCTAAAAGCTTTCCATTCTCAACTCCATGTGGTCAGCTGCCCAGAGCCTCAAACCCATGTGGTCTTGTTCATCAATAAACCATATTTTCAATCAGCTGCCATGTTTCCAGGGTTTTTCTCCCTGCTTGGAACTGAATCAGCATTTTTTGGATGCTGGATATTTTGATTATTGGCATTAATGACTAGATAGACTAGATAGATAAAAAAATATTTAAAATCTGTTTTTAGAAAAAGCTTCCTTTCAACTGAAGAATTTATTTTACTATCTACTGTATATAACTAATACAATCAATATCGCCAATATTGATGATCAAGGGTCCATTTAAGCAATGGCAAAGGGAGACCTCTAAATTTATTTGGCAAGAGGGAAAAAAACTCCAAGAATTAAGAATAAATTGTTGCAGGATGCCAAAAAAAGAGGGGATTTGGGTCTTCCAGGTTTAAAACTGTATTTTGAGGTAAGTTGTTTGATTCTGCTGAAGAAATAAGGGTAACTCTAAAGAATAGATGTTACTGGATATAGAAGGTCATGAATTTACCAAAGATGGCACAGCTATCTATGGTAAAATTAAAATGATCATAAATTTCAAGGGTCACCTTGCCATTTTATAGAATTTGGAATAAATCTAAAGAAACAGTGTTTTTTTCTTAAAATATTTCTTTGGGTGTTACCTAAAAAACCTCTTTAGAAAGGAAATGATAGCGAACCCCAAGTGGTAGATACAGTGAAATAATATCCTTTGTTTAAGGTGAACCTATTCTCAAATAAAAAGATATGGAGTTTGAAGTTCATACATATCAGTGGTTTACCTATCAACAGTTGAAACAAAGGTTTACTCCAGATTTTTTTTAAAAATGTGGTTTGAATTTTCTAAAAATGAATTTAAATCAATACTCTGTACTTATAAAGCCCATGTCACACTGCACCAACGGATGGAAAGAGGATGTAAAATGGAGAGAAACACTTGCCATCCATTGATGGTTTAACGCCGATGCTTCCATTCTGTACTCACTGCCTCCGTTTTTCACTCCTCCTATCCGTCCAGCATCCATCTATTGACATTTATTTCCGCTCAAAAGGTTTTGAGCTGCACCAAAACTTTTTGAGCGGAAAATGTATCCAACGCGTCCGTTCTGCATCCGCAACACATACGGGGAACATCCGTTCAACATTTGTCATCCGTTATGCGTCCGCTATATCCGCTAGGCATACGCTGCGCATCTGCGCAACTCAAATCTGCTCAAGCGGAAAAACGGACACAGGGAGGAAGTGAAAGGGATGCGGAAACGGCACAAAGCGTTAGTAGCACAGACTGAAAGGATGAAAGCAGATGCAGCTCGCGCATACAAAGCATTTAAAAATGGAAAAAACGTTCGCAGAGGGGACCTATCTCGGACATTTAGGATGTCTGCAGGATGTCTAGAGGATGCAAAAGGACATCTAGCGGAAAACCTATATTTCCTATAAAAGGGGGAGGAAACTCACCTGGATCTCACTTTCAGTCCAGCAGCCCTGCGGTGCAGAACCTCTTCAGCCTTCATCTGGCTCTTCCTCTTCCACAGCATCCATTGATCTCCACCATGGATCATCACACACTACCTTTTGGTAGCCACCATCGTTCTACAACAGTGCAAAGCCCATCTTACAGGCTCTTTCAACGGTTCTACGGGAAGAAAAGGAAGGCGGCCAAAAGTGTCTGGGTCGAAGATGGATCGGGAGAAGAGCCGAGTACGACTGTACAACAAGCTGATGGTGGAGCTGAGGAACGAAGACCCTCGTGCATTCCAGAACTTCATGAGGTTGCTCCAGCCATGCTTGACGAAGTTGTGGAGGGGCTGAGACCCAGGTTGACCAAGCAGAGCACCAACTTTCCGGCCCAGCCTGGACCCTGGGCCTCAAGGTGGCACTGACTTCTGCCCACCACCTGGCCTCAGGGACCACGTACAGGAGCATGCAGTACGGCTGGAGGTGCCACACACACCATTCAGCATTGTGGTCAGAGAAAGTGGTGCAGGCATCATCGAAAGAATACCTGCAGAGCTCCTCCAGTGCCCCACCACTGAAGAAGGCTGGAAGAAAGTTGCAGAGCAGTGTATCAGAAGTGGAACTTCTCCCACACCGTTGAGCCATAGATGGTAAGCACATGGCCTGGAAAAGCTCCAGTTCAAGTCAGGTTCCACTTATTTCAACTACAAGGGCTTCTTCAGCATCATCCTCTTTGCCATTGGTCGATGCTGACTACAAGTTCAGATCAAGAACCCCTGCCCAATGACACGCAAGATGTGCCCCTACTTCATCATGGGGGGATGGACGCCTTCTCCCTCAGAAACCTACCTCATGAAGCTCTACACTTCAAGATGCCACACCCGTGCAGAGAGGATCTTCAACTACAGGCTGTCCAGGGCAAGGTGGTGGTGTGAGAACGCCTTTGCCATCCTGGCCAACAGGTTCCAGGTACTTCTCACCACCATGCAGCATCGCCCAGAGACCGTGAGGACATCGATGGAAGCTTGCTGCATGCACTGCAAATCTCATGCGCAACCCGCTACCAGTGTTGCCCAAGACAGGCTCGTGACCCAACAAGGCACATGGAGCGACATGAGCCTGTAGTGAATAAGGCAAGGGCGAACCTGATGACACTGTGGATGTGGCAAGGCCCCAACAGAGCTTCACATAAGGAAAGAAAGCAGCGCAAACCTCCTGAAACACTGGTGCAACTCCCCAGCTGGAGCAGTGGAGTGGCAAGACAGGATGATAGATGCTTAATGGATGCTTCCTGTAGCCTGTCTCATCACACTGATGAGATTGCGCCAGTATGTTGAGTGGTCCCACAATGAACAAGCAATTTAATAAAGAAGTTGTTGTTTATTGTTGAAAGTGATGATCAATGATACATTGTTATTGATAATAAAGGGCCAAAGTGTGCAGCTGGGGGGTGGACCATACAAGTCCCACTATGCTTTGCATCTGGAGCTTATCTATCCCACAGCTATTACCCCATCCAAAGTATCCCTGCCCATCCCACAGCTAGTACCCATCCCTAGCGTATCCCTGCCCATCCCACAGCTATTACCCATCCCAAAAAGGTATCCCTGCCCACCACACTGCTATCTTACCACATCCCACAAGCATGCAATAAAGCTGAACCCATTTCTAAAAGTTTTCCAACCAAGACTTTTTACTAAAATAACAAAAGCAAGTGTGGTGAGCAAAGATTAATCTTATTAATAACAAGCTGTAAAAGAAAAAAATGACACGAATCAAGTGTCCAAAGCAAGATAAAGTCAACAGTAGCCACCCAGCTTGGCACATCTTCTTGGTCACTCTGAGCGTGCCCAGTTCAGGGGTAAGGTCCAGGTGCTGTGGAGGTGCTTGCTGCTGCAGTGCTGGTCTGGAAGGCATCATTGGGTGTGCCTGGCCCCGAGAGGACAATAGGGACGGACGATATTTTCGTCCGATGTTGGAGGAAGCTCTCAGAGAGCTGGCTCAGTCCTGTAGATGTTGAAGCCCCTTCCTCCATGGACCATGGGGTTGTCAGCCCCAAATACCGATGGACAGATGTTCCTGAGGCCTGGCTTGGCTGTGGGTGGAGGAAGGAGAGTTGTAGTGGATATGTCTGGTCTGCAGCTGAGCGAGGATGAGCATAGAGATAATAACTAAGGATAAGCGTTAAAAAAAAAAAATAAAAAAAAAAAACAAATAAAAAAAAAAAAAAAAAAACAAAAAAAAAATTAAACTAAAATAAAAAAAAAAAAAAAAAAAATAAAATGTTTTGACAATAAAAAAAACAAAAAAACAAAAAAAAGAAAAAAAAAAAAAAAATATAAAACAAAAAAAATAAACAAATGAGAAATGCCCGAGGTGGGTGGCATGCTGTTGGCATGGGTGGCATCATTGTGCGTGGTGGCATCGGTGGCTATGGTGCATTGTGCATTCAGATGGCATTGGTGGCGACGTGGCCATACGATGTACTGTGCCTGGACTGGGAAGGGCTTGCCTGTGCTGCTGGACCTCGTTAGCTGTAGCCTTGGTAGGTGAGGTCTGGGAAAAGCCTGGCAGGTAAGGGCATGACATCACCTGGGTGAGGAGCAGGCTGGACTCAGTGGGAGCAGCGTTCAGCTGAGTCTGGAGGTTGTGAAGAAGACCTGTGATCCTGTCCGTTTTACCACCTGGATACTGTGATTCCACAAATGTTCATGAGCGGTCGAGGTTGACGTAGGCGAGGAAGGGCTTGCGGTTGGAGGATGGGACGTCTGTGCATGTACCAGCTGAGAGAGAGAGATCTTATGCTGCTTCTGCATGGTGTCCCTGGATCTCCAGCAGACAGTGTGCTTGCCCCTCCGTCTGCTCTCTCTGCCTTGCTTTTCTGTGGAGGGGGAGCAGGGGTGGGAGTGTGGGTTGGTCTCTGTGGAAGTGCCCTCTCCTTCCTCCCACTGCGTCAGGACGGTCACTGCCACGCCGCCCACACAACCGGACGAGTCAGTTGTTAGGGTGGGGCTCCACGTGGGACGCCCACAGATACCTCTGACACAGGAGGCTGACTCTTGCGCAGAGCAGGACTGGCTCTCGTGGGCTGCCTGAGAGAGAGGGGGACAGAGCCGCTGCTCCTCGGTGGCGGACTCACCCTCCAAGAGCTGCCACTTGGCCATCAACATAGGTCTCCCGATCGTGAGCTTGACCGTGGGCCTGGCCAGAACTTCTTTGAGGTGCAGCTTCCCGTACAAGGTGGTGCATGTGCTTCACCACCCGAAGGACCACCTCTGAAGTGATAGCCCAGGCTCTCTCCTTCTCTCTCCAAGCAGACTGCTTCCTTTTGTGTCCTCGTAGAGCTGTGTCCCTTCCCCAAGAATAGTCATTCTCTGCTCAGCCACTCAAGCACCTTCATCTCGTTGTTCCTCCTCAATGGAGTAATTGCCGCCATATGGGCCCTCAATCAGAGGGGCTTCGAGGATGATTGTAGGCGGCTGCTCCTCCAACAGCCAAGCAGCAGCCCAGCAGCAGCAACCAACAACAGTAGCAGCAAAAAAGCAGGACCAGCAGCAGCAGCAGTAGCAAAAGCGCAACAGCAGCACGCAGCAGACCAGCCAGCCAGCCGAGCACAGCGACCAGGAGCAGGCAGTGGCAGCAGATTAATCACCGAGCATAAGCAACCAGCACCAGCAGAGTACAGCACCAGCAGAAGCACCAGCACAGAGCAGACAGCAGAGTAAAAGCTCCAGCAGAAGCACCAGGACCAGGAGCAGCACCAGCAGAGTAAGCACCAGCAGAATCACCAGACCAGGGAGTAGCGCAAGCAGAAGCTCCAGCACCAGGAAGAATCAGCCCCCAGCAGCCAGAAGCCCCAGGGCAGAAGCAGATCAGGCCAGGGTGAGGAGGTGTGCCCTGTCCCTCTTGCCATTTTTTTTTGTTGTTTTGGGGGTGTGTGGGGGCTTGCAGCAATCCACAGCTTTTCTCTTCTTCCCCAGGTTGTTGGGCTGGCTGTGCTGCGCGGTCGGCTGGCTGGTTGCTGGGTGTGTTGGCAGCAGGTCTTTCCTTCTGAATGTGTCCTGCTTGCGAAGCTGCTTCCCTTTATATCCACGGGGCTGACCACAATGCATCCTCCTCACATGCGCAGTGAAACGCTTTGCATCCGCTAGGATCGCTAGGCTTCCAGTCGTGCATCCACTCATCTGCTCGGCATCCACTCTGCATCCGCTCTTTCGCTGCACGTCCGCTTCGCTGTGTCCCCCGGGACGCCCTGCGGATTGTGCCATCCGCTCTCCATATCCGCTTCCATCCGTAGGCTTCCGTGGAGCATCCGCTTCCAGTCTGCCCTGCGTCCTCCCCCCGTCTGTATACGCTCTGGTTATGCAAATTTTTGCCCCTTTTGAGAGCGGATAACAACGGATGGAACATTTTCTCATACGCTGTGTCCTTTTTACAAACGTTTTGCATCCGTTGACCAGTGTGACAGGCCCTTAAGCAGCTAAGGTTTATAAAATGCAGTTACATTTACACTTAGAAAGTGAATACATTAAACACTGCATGATTTAATGGACAAGAAATTATTGTAATGTTTTTTAAACCAATACTCTGTACCCATGATGAAAATATTACAGCTAAAGTTTATAAAAAACTTTTTAGTTAAATTTAGAAAGTGAAAATGTTGAACATTGCTTGATTCAATGGGCAAGAAATTGTTATGTTAGAGCAATAGAAAAATATGTGGATTAAAGGACTGAAATTTATGCTGAATTATAAACTTAATAAAAACTTCTATAAAGTGATGTGTCAGTGGTGTTTAATGAGTTATCAAAAATGTAAAAGTGTGTTGAATGTTTATTAGAAATTTAAGTACCTGATGTGGTGGGCGTATTGGGAATAGATTCATAGTTTAATCAGAATATTTTAAAAAAGGATTTAGAATGGAAACCGAAAACTGTTTTTCTAGAATTATAAGAGAAAGAATTGGGGAAAATGGAACTTTGTTGCTAACATCAAGAATTCTATATGCCCAACAATGGGAAGTGTTAACTTCCACAATGGAGGAATGAGTTGAAAGAAATGAAAAATGATGGAAATGGAAGAGACAGTTGATTGCACGAGGGATAAGAGTGTAAATAGCTTTATGGTTACTTGGAAACTGCTTCTGGGCCTTTCCACATGAAAGAGAAAAAAATGAAAATTATATTTTTGGGTTTTGACAATTAAGTGGGTTACTGCTATAAAAATGGCTAGTAATTACTGTTTGATATAAGTAAAAAATTGGTACTATAATTTTATTGTGTACCTTGTATACTTTTACTGCATTGAAAATCCCCCAGCTCTTCTTTTCTTTTTCCTCTTTCCTCAATTTATTTCCTCTGTCCCCTTTCATTCCCTCTTTTTCCATTGTCTTTATTTTTCTATTTCATGCAGGAAATCCTCCTGCATGAGGATTATAACAGTTCATTTAGTGACCATTCAAAATTACAACAGCACAGAAAAAAGTGACTTATGACCATTTTTCACACATACGACCTTTGTGGCATATCCATGGTCACAAATTCAGATGTTTTGCACTGTCCTGAAGTCAGTCACCTTTTGCCATCTTTTGACAAGCAAAGTCAACAGGAAAACCAGATTCACTTACAATGTTACTAACTTAACAACTGCAAACATTCACTTAACTGTGGCAAGAAAGATTACAAAATGGGACAAAACTCACTTAACAAATCTCTCTTAGCAACAGCAATTTTGGGCTCAGTTGTGTCATAAGTTGAGGACTATCTCTACTAAGAAAAAAACTTTTAATAAAAATATATTCTAAAAAAACTAACACAATCAATGCCAAAAGGGGGAGAACGGAAGAATAGAAACCTGTAATTTATATGGCATCCTACTCTGCATTACATTTTATTTTTTAAAGTGGCAATATTGTTTTGCCATATTCAGTTGCTTAACAAATGCAATTTTTTGTTTTTCCAGAGAAGTGCAAATTTCCAAGTCTGATTTGTCTTTTGTTCCCCTTCCCCCTTGAACTTTGGAAAAAAAAATTAATACACAACCGGATTCAAATTTATTCCAGAATGCAATGCCACGTTTTTCCAAGGATGATAAAGTGGGAAACAGAAATAATGAATGCTGTTAATGTTTATCCATTCAGCTTGTAAAGGAAAAACAAAAATATAATCAGATAATAAATGATAAGACGGTGTAATACCACTGAGATACTACCATCATCTTATAACCGATCCAATAAAGAAAAAAACCCATTAAGATTGTAGTTGCAGAATTATAAAAAGTACTCAATTCCGTTAAAAAAAATGGGCAGTTCCGCAATTAAAACGTAACTTGGGATCCTGGAAAGAAAGAACGTACAAAAGTATTTTCGAAGAACAGAAACGTAATAAAGTAGGGGAAACAGTTTGAACTATCTAGAAAGCATTTTCCTTTAGGAAGTATTTCTCCCTAGAATAAGGAAAAAGAGGAAAAGGAGGAGGGATAGCAAGCTAAACATTTCAAACTATATTTTTTCCTAGGACTCCCGAGACTCCAACCTCGTTGAATCTAAGCCCAACCCTTTCTCAAAGAGCACAGGTTTTCTAATTCTCCTATCAAGTTACTGGGGTGGTTGTGCGGCTGCGCGAGCCGGCCTTTTACTCGCCAAAGGAGGAGCACAAAGTAAGATGGCAGCGCCCTTTCTGGTTGTTGTGTTCCTGGATATGTGAACCACGCTACTTCCTATTCTTTCGTAAGTACTGCTCTAAAAATGTTGCTTCTCTTCCTCTAGTTCCTCTAGTTCCTCTCCTCTCACCCCAAGTTACCAAGTTTAAGAAACGCGGCTCTAGATATCTTAGGTTTCCTATTCCTGCTCAAGATAGTACTGCAATTTAATTTTTTAGTTGAAGAGGCCCGGAAGTATTAATATAATTATAAGGACATGTATTTTAAATTTGACACAAAAATAATTTATAGCCTGTGGGATCATTCTGTATTATAACATTCAACAGATTATAACATTCAGCAGATTAACTAAAATGGTCATGAATGTAAATTAGATGAAATCAAATTTCAGTGATCAGTTAAATGCTTACCTGTGTCTCACAGAAGCAAATGGGACTTTTATCTCTGTTTTCTGCTGTAATGGAAAAAGGGTTGTATAACTAGGAAATTCAATATTCAGTTGTGAATTGTCTATATTTACAAAAAAAAAATCTTTTAGTAGAGCAAAAACTTAACTCTTAAAGGTAGATTTCAACAACAATTAATATGAGAGATATCATTTATACTTTTTCAATTTGTGATTCTGAAGTGTTAAACTCATTTCAAGAGTCCTCAACATGTAAATTTTAACTAACATTCTTTTTCATTTTGTGGCACACTGCCAATATTTATTATATTTACAAGATTATAGCTGAACAAATTTCATGAAAGCACAATTACAGTAGAGTTGTATTGATATGCCTGCAATTAATTTTTTTGTTTATTTTAAATGTATTCTCATTTACATAGAAAATATTGCACAGCAATAATGTTTAGAAAATATGCAATAACTTATAACATCAGTTTGCTTATTTTGTTGCCTTTTGACTCAAATATACTTTATTATAATAACACAGTTCCATCTAGCCCAATCAAAGTATTAATAAAGACTGATGTATAGATAGAATGTAAACCTATGATATATTTGAAAAAAGTTTTGCTGTTAAAAATTCTCCAAAAAGTACAATTTTTTAAAAAACTAAATGAATCCATCTTCTCCTGAGACCTAATTATTATTGAAATAAAAATTACTTCCTGTCTTCAATAGGATTGCCAACATATTCTACACAGAATGTTCCGTTGCAATACGGTATTTTTGTATCCATCATGTTGGAGAAGACAACTGAATGGAGTACTAGACCCAACTAAATGGCAGAATAGGCGAATCCTAAGATGGAGCAGAACTATTTTTAGTGAAACAGGAAAATGGGAACAAAATTATACATCAGAGACCAGGAAGAAAGTTGAAAATTGGTGGTGTTCAAGAATAAAGGAATCATTCAGCAAAATCACAGAAACAGATGTAAGTGTTGCAACAACAATCAAGAATACATGTTTAAAAGATATTGTTTTTCTTCTCCCAATTACATATGAAGCCAGTTTGGTCTAGTGATTAAGGCAACAGGCTAGAAAACCAGGAGTCTATAAGTTCTATTCCCTTCTTAGGCACAAACCAGGTATGTGATTTGGGCTAGTCCCTTTTTCTTACCCCTAGGAAGAAGAAATGGCACACAATTTCCAAATAACCTTGTCAACCCCCCCCCCCNCCCCCCCCCCCCCCTTTACAGGAATTAGTCAAGGTAGCCACCAGGAGTCAACACTGATTCCAAAATACAAAAACAAACACATTTAATTTAATTATTCATTTCCAGGAGTCAAACACTGATTTAATAGTATTGAATGTGTTTGTTTGTTTATGAACATTTATGCAGCTGCCCAACTCACTCTCAGTGACTGGGCAGCTTATAAAGATAAAAATCCAATATAAAATAATAAAAAGCAATAATCCCTCCCCCCCAGCAACAACAATCAGTCAGTCAATAAACTACTTATGTGCTCCATCCCACTCTGGGTTCCCCAAGCCCTTTGGCAAAACCAGGTCTTCAGGGTCTTGCAAAGAGACCTCCTTAGGAGAGGGGACCTACAGCATTCTTTGCCTTCCATTCTGTGAGTCAGGTACCAGGAGGAAATGCTCCTTCAAATAACCAGGTCCCAAGTATTACAGAGTTTTAACAGTGACAACCAATACCTTGAACTGGACGCAAAAGCAAATTGGCAGCCAATGCAGCTCCTGCAGGAAAGATGGCACATGTAGATATATGCAAAACCATGTGGATTGCTGAACCAATTGAAGTTTCCAGATACTTTTCAAGGGTAGCTCATATAGAGTGTGTTACAATAGTCAAAACAAGAGGTGACTTGGTCATGATTGATTGTAAGCAGGGATTGTTGAGCCAGAAAGGTTTGTAACGGGTGCATAAGTTGCAGTTGTGCAAATGCCTTCCTGGCCATGACTGCTACCTGCTTCTTTAACAGGATTAATGAATCCAGGAGAATGCCCAGATTATGTACTTGGGGCAGTGTTACCACATCCAAGATCAAAGATGAAATTTTCTATGGACCAAAGAACTCAAAATGCCAAGTCATTGCATCTTGCCAGAGTTCAGTTTCAGTTTGTTTCCATCCAGCCTTAATAGTCTCCAAGCACTGCGAAAAAAAGATTATGGCATCACTTAACTCAGTGTGAGCCAAGATACATAGTTTAATGTCACCAGTACATTGATATTTTAGCCCAACTTTAAGACTTTGCTGGCTGAGGAATTCTGGGAGTTGGTCCACAAGTCTTAAAGTTGCTAAGGTTGGAGACTCTTGTCTTAGTCCATAGTGGTGGATGATCTCATTCATTGGCTTCATGTAGATGTTAAACAGAAGTGGAGAAATTTCTGAGCCTTGTAGAACACTGCAAAACAGGAAATGAGAACCAGACCTTTTGTTTCCTATCAGCATCGGCTGACTGCAACTACAGAGGAAGGAAGTGAACCAGGACAACACAGCCCCCACCCCCATCCCCAAAGCTACTCCAGAAAAATACCATGGTTGATAATATCAAAGGCCACTGAGGGGTCAAGTAGAGTGAGGATGGATGCATTATTCCCATCCCACTCCCACTAGAAGTCATCAAAATGACCTCTAGTGGCCAATTCTGTTTCCATCCCATGTCCTGAATCCTGATTGGAAAGGATCTAGATAATCCATTTCCAGAAATCTCTGGAGCTACCACACAATCACTTTCTCAACAACCTTCCCCAGGAAGGGAAGATTGGAGACAGGACAAAGATTATACTACAGTTTAGCAATGAATTCTTCAGAAGAGGGTGGACTAATGTCTTTAAGTCCTGGACATATCCCTCTTCCTACAAGGAAGCATTAATTGCTGCCAGAACCTACTTGCATGTCATCTCTTGAGAAACTTTCACAAGCCAGGAGGGGCATAGATCTAAAATACAAATGGTTTGCACTTTTACTCCTTAGGATCCTATGCACTCTTCAGGAGCAACAGGGTCAAACTGTTCCCAGATACCTGAGCAGGAATCTGCCCCAGATGCCTCCATTTGATCAACAACCATACTGACATTTAATGGGAACAATCCGAGCTATTTTTTCTTCCAGAAAATCAGCAAAATCCTCAGTGTATCCCTTCAGGTGAACCTCTGTCCTCCTTCACGAGGAGGAGACGGCTCACAAAGAGGGTTGCTGACCAATGATCTGCAGATTCAGTTAGTGCAGAGAAGTACTTATACTTTGCTGCCTGAATCACTGCGAAGTGGGCTTTAATAGCAGCTCTTACCTGTGTTCAATCAAATTCATCCCTTGTTTTCTCCCAACAGTGCTTTAGAATGTCTCTTCATCTGTTTCATCCTTCTTAATTCTTCCATAAACCACAAGGGACAAACATGTGTATGTGTTAGGAGAGGTTGCATGGATGCAATCCTATTTAGAGCCTCAATCACGTTCCTATTCCTAGTGGTGACTAAGACCTCAGACATACCTTCAGTAATAACCTCCAGTTCTTTCTGAAACCCATCCAAGTCCATTAGTCACCATAGGTCCTGCCTCCCACAGAGGATATAGTTCTTGAGAACTCATCACTACCAAACTGTGATCTGTATGTGACAGGGGCAACCAAAGATAGGCCCACCAATTCCCGATCATGTAGGCATTGCTTCAACTAGAACACCAAATCATGTATGCAATGATTATTTTTACTCAGGTTCTGGATGACCTGTGATAGGCTCATGGAAGTAATATTTTCCATGACATCCCAAGCTACCTCTGACCCCACCCCCAGGGCAAATTGAAGTTTCCAAGAACTATAAGCTTGAGGAACTCTACTTACAGTCTGCAGTGAGGTCCAGGAGCCTAGGTGGGAAACTGCAATGTAGCAGGGAGGCTGGTACAACAAGTTGTACCTACTGTTTAGACTGTTTCTGCATTTCATTGCAATCTTTAAGGCATATCAGTTCTTCCAAATGCTGTTGGAAGAAAAGGAAGAGAAAAGGGAAAGAAAGAAATAGGGACAGACAAAGAGTGGGGGGGATGGAAGGAAAGGACAGAAAGAAAAAGAAATAAGGAGGGAGGGAGGAGAAAGATAATGAGACATCTATTCTAATCCAAATCACCTGCTCCAGCAGATTAGAAGGGAGTGTGTGTGTGTGTGTGTGTGAGTGTAATTTACCAGTACATTTTGGTTTTGCCTTCTTCAGAATTGGCACTGTAATACATTGGGGAAAAGTAATTTTTTAGGGTTGAGGTCTGGTCCAATGGATCCTGTTTAAAGCCTCAACAAAATGTGAGAGCTTCCTGATAGTCTTGAACATGTTTTGTCCACAAAACCTTTAATAGAAGCCAAAGATGTTTCAATGTGCTGGCAAAAATGTTTCAGTGTAGAAAAGGGCCTCAGTCTAAACCAGGCCTCATTTCAATCTGATGTATCAGATGCCTCTCTCTCTCTCTCTCTCCCTCTCTCCCCCCCTCTCTTTCCCCTCTCTCCCCTCTCTCTCTCCCCTCTCCCTCCCTCCCTCCATCCCAGACTGGCTTTGATCTACTTTCCTAATGTGTCTCCGGGGCTGGTGCCTTGAACATGAATGGATGGATAGATAAATAGAGAGGCAGAGGGAGATAGGTAGGTAGGTAGATATATTGATCAGAAGGTAGGTAGGCAGCAGGTAGGCAGACCTTTTGGATGAATATGGATAGGTAGGTAGGCAGGCAAGCAGGCAGGAAGACAGACCTTTTGGATGGATGGATGGATCGATAAGTAGATAGGTAAGTAGATAGATAGATATATTGGTAGATAGACATATATTGGTAGGTAGATTGATAGATGGATTGATGGATGGATAGATAGAGTGGTAGGTAGGTAGATATATTGTTAGGTAGGTAGATAGAAAGATATGTTGGTAGATTGGTAGGTAGGCAAGTAGGTGTGTAGACAGATAGACCTATTGGATGAATGGATAGATATATTGGTAGATAGGTAGATTGATAGATAGATGGATTGATGGATGGATAGATAGCTATATTGGTAGATAGGTAGGTAGATAGACACAAACAGGCAGGCAGGTAGCAGGTAGACAGGAAGGCAGGCAGGCAGGCAGGCAGATAGACAGAATGCAATAGCGGTGGCCTGTTGTGAAAGTAGAGCAAAGCCAGAGTGGCTTTACTCTACTTTCCCAACAGGCCGCCACTGCTGCGTTCATTGCACCAGCTCTTCAGGCTCATCCCATCAAGCCCATTGCACCACTCCAGTGCAACAATCAATGAGTGAGCCTGAATGCAGCGATGACGCCATATTGGGAAAGTAGAGCAAAGCCCCTCTGGCTTTGCTGTACTTTCCCAACGTGCTGCTGCCGCTGCCTGCCCTGGGCTTCCAAAACCCTGCCCTGTACTGGCTCCAGGAAGGAGGCAACAGCACTGCCCTCTACGACTTGAGTGTCCATGGAGGGCAGCTTGGGAGGCTGATCCCTGGCGGGAGGGGCAGCCTGTGAACTTGCTGTCAGGCATGGCAACTACACAGAGGGGCAGGCTTGGCTGAGTAGGATCATGGATATTGGGCATGTGGTCAAAAACCCCCTTCCTCTGCCTCCCCCAGATGATCCATGGATGCCATTGACTGTTCCACTGGAACAGTGAATGGGGTTCAATTGGTTGAACCTGCGGAGCTGGCACCTCAAATGCAGCGATGGCAGCACATTGGGAAAGTAGAGCAAAGCCAGAGTGACTTTGCTCTACTTTCCCAACATGTCACCTCTGCCGCATTCGAGGCACCAGCTCCGGAGCGGTGCAATTGTCAATGGGGTGAGCCGGCAGGACTGGCATCTTCCTGCCACCACTTCGCGCCCCCCTGCCAGCTCCCCTGCCTCTTAGCGCCTCCCTAAGTCATCCCACCACCCACAGGGGGCGGTACTGCCCACTTTGGGAACCACCGTTGTAGATACTACAACAGGTTTGGATTCTGCTATTTCCTAAAGAGTAGAATAGAGGTCGTCATGAAATAAGACAGGCAGAACAGAAAGTACAAGTATGCAACCTCATTTTGCTTTGAATCAAAAGTTTATGTTATGAGCAATTTGGAACATGAAAGCCATCAAAATACAAACAACAATTCAGTAAGATAATACATCAACAGCTCATTGCAATGAGGTCCAGAGATAATAGCTAGATCCAGCAAGGAGCAGCTACCATCAGTGGCCATGATTTGAGATAAAAACGCTTTCTTATATAGTCTTTTCTATACATCTCTTCTGTTCATCTGGAAGATTACCAGGGCAACTACTTCACTCACTGTGCCATCCTGTCGCTTGGCATTTATTTGAAAATCTCTTGCCATTTGCACTTTTTGGTTCTGTATTCTTGTAATGTCCCAGACAGTTATATCCAAAATATTGAATTGAATTGCAACTATTAGTTTTACACAATTGCAGATTATAAATTTTCCCGTAGTTTGCATCTTTTACCAAGTTAATGCTTTAATATATTATCATATAAGAAGCAGTAAAAGCCAGGTTCAGAGCTAGGAAGCATAGACACAGGTAGAGAGTTAAGGGTCTCACCTCACACTCCCTCCTGTTTGTCCTTCCAGGACAACACTATAATGCCTATAAGGTTGCCAGATTTCCTGATATAGGTCATACATCCCTCATATAAGATGAAAGAGGACAGCTACTTTGATTAAATTGTTACAAAGCAATATTCTAGTGGCATGGCAAATGAGCAGGCTGAAATAAGGGTTCATTTAATCAGGGTAGAAATCAACGCCCTTCTTCATAGTGGCATATTTGTGGTCTTCTGAGTGCACCAGTGTCTTGTGAGGGGTCATATTGTCCCTCTCAGAGGAAAGGGACCTAGTTGAAGGTGCTCTGCTTACTTCCAACAAAGAGGAACTCCCCATTTCACCTGCTACTGCATGAGCAGTGATAGTTATAAGAGGAAGAGGAGTGGCTTTAGGAATTATGGTGGAGATACATATTTCCATTTAATAACGATGATACATAACAGGAACACAACAGACAAAATAGATATTAAGAAGAGTTAAAAAAATTCTGCTATACCAGAAAAGACTCTGCTGAGTAATTCTAAGAATACTCCTTTAGCGAAGGATCCATAAAGGGTGACAGGACCTGATTTATAATCAATAACAGCCTGGCAAAGTTTATTGATGTTGGCAAATAAGCTGAAGTTTCTATCTGGAATATATACATAGCATGAGGATCCTACTTATTCACAAATTCCACCTTCCTTAGCAAGCACCATATCAAGAGCTAAAGGGCCTGTCACATAGGCCGACGGATGCAAAAAGTATGTAAAAAGGACACAGCGGACGAGAAA
>BHFT01047933.1:37223-49714 GCA_004320025.1 Laticauda laticaudata | reverse complement strand
CCAACGGATGGCAAGTGTTTCTCTCTGTTTTACATCCTCTTTCCATCCGTTGGTGCAGTGTGACATGGGCTTTACATCTTGCTACAGAGAAGGCTACTTAGAACATTTTCAGAACTGAATGGCTTATAAATTGCAGTAATATAAATATGAATGAATGTGAGTGCTACTTCTTACAAGGAGAAAAATCATTACATTTGAATCAGCGGTTCTCGACATATTAATTTTTTTCTTTCTGTAGAGATATTCAAGTACATGAGTCATGGACTTTTGATTTTACTGTTTTTTAGTTATCAGGGCAAAAAAAGTAGATAACCATGATCATAGTTATTTGTGTGTGTTTTTTAAAAGATGGTCAATCAATTTATCCTCCTTCTGCCAGAGCAGCATTAAATAGGATTTCATGATAGCATAATCTTCAAAGCACTCCATCACTACTGAACATTAGGACGGAAACAAATTTTCATGCCAACAGCATACTTTGAGGAGCACTTTGTTAGACAATCGTACTTAAGTCACTCACATTTTAACAGCCGCTGCATATTTTGTCTGGCTCAGAAATGATAATATATTTTACCAAAATGATCTGAAGGAATTCTTCCACATATACTCTGATTTAATGCATATAATGTACTGATTTAATGCATATAATGTATATATAATATATATTATTTACCAGGATGTTAGTAACTGTATTGCTTTTCCTTAGCTCAATTTATTGAGTTCTAATACCAAAACATTAATTTAAAGCTTATTTAAACCTTATTAATTTAAATATTACAGTGTCACAAGTAAAATTTTAATGATTCACTCTGAATTTAAGCCCCTGTCACACTGCACCAATGGATGGAAAGAGGATGTAAAACGGAGAAAAACACTTGCCATCTGTTGGTTAATGCGATGCTTCCCGTTCTGTACTCACTGCCTCCGTTTTGGCTTCCTCTCTAATCCATCCAGCATCTGTCATTGACATTTCATCCACTCAGAGAATTTTGAGGCTGCTCAAACTTTTTAGGCGGAAATGTAATCCAATGCATCCATTCTGCATCCCTTAGGCATACAGGGGAACATCCCGTTATGCATCCGTTATGCATCTTGCTATCAATCCGCTAGGAATCCACTGCGCATCCGTCCAACTCCAAATCCGTTCCACGTGGTTAAACGGATGAGGGAGGAAGCGATGGACAGCGCAGCGTTAGTAAGCAGCGGAAACCGGAGAAAGGATGAAAGCGGATGCAGCTACGCATACCACGTCATCCGCGACCATTTTTTCCGGCTCTGCATTCCTCTATCGCATCCGCTCTGCAATCCTCTACGCATCCTCTATGCATCTCTATGCATCCGCTTTCCCATCCGCTAGCTTCGTTCCTCATCCGCTTTCCATCCACTTGCGTCCCTCCCCGTCCGTTCCTTTCCGTGTTGATCGCTCTGCTTATCGCAAATTTTTGCCCTTTTGACGAGCGTGATAACAACGGATGGAAACATTTAACATTTTTCTCGTCCGCTGTGTCCTTTTTACAAACGTTTTGCATCCGTTGGGCAGTGTGACAGGGCCTTTAGATGTCTTGTGTTCCCTCAAAATGACATTTGTGAATTAAGGATTCTCAATCTCCTGCTAGAAGTTGAAGGATAGGTTGGACAAAGATTCATGAGACAATTGTTCGGATATATCTCTCAGAGTGGCTAGTTCATACCTTTAGGTATCACAAATTGGAATCAGTTTATACCAGAAGAGTTACCAGAGACCAAATTAATTATTTAAGTTTCATCCTAAAGGATCTACAGCCCAGGAATGTTAGGAAGTCTGTTCTCAATAGCTAATAGGATATACTTTTTATCCTGTCTAATTTTCATACTGTCAGTCATTCCATGACATAATAGCAGAGGTGAGGTTAAGTGTTTCCCAAAACCAATTCCTGTTCCATAGGAAAATAACCAACAATTATTTCAAAAGTTTTTAAAATATTCATAACACGGCAAGATTTTATAACCTTGGAGTATTGGCAAATGTGTTTTGCAATATCCAGGCAATTTGGTTGATCTAAAAAAAATGGCTAAGCAGGACTGGCCCTGGATAGCACTTGAATAAGAAACTACCAGGAAATTTTAGGGCTTGAAAGTTGTTTTTTTAAAAGAATTCTCAGTGACAGATTACTTCCTTCTACAATTTGTTGAAGGTTTCAAGAAAACAATATATTTTAAATTCAAATATTTTTGGCAATTAATAAACAATATAAATAATTTTGTTACTAATATTTCCATTTTCTCTTAGGCTTTGTACTTCTTCAAAAGATGATTTAAAAATACTTTAATAATAATTGTTTTTATATATTAACTATTTTTATAGTCCCATTTGAACACAGTGAATAATCCCTTTTACATGACATAGGCAGTCAAATAAATTTGATAAGTAGATCAATACTACTATCATAGGCTGCAATTATTGCTAGGCGTTTTCCTAGCAGTAGTGTAATAATTCACACACACAACAGCTTCCTGCAGGAAAAACTGGTAGATATTAAATCTGACACATATTGTACTATGCAGCTTATGAAAATTGCAATGTGCAAAAGAAGCCTCATAAAATCGTATAAAGTAGCAGGAGGAAAAGCGATTGCATCAGGTATTCTGAAATGAAGTAATGAATACACTGTTGGGTATATTGCCTATGTAGACCAATCCCTATTTGTAGCAACCACAAGATGACCATTTCTGGGAATGGATTTCTTTGTGGAGAAAAAAGTTAACTCCCACCCTAAATATGTGAAGTTTCTTCTTCATATACATAAATGAAGCATTATTTCCAGCTCAGCAAAACTGGTTTACTATTTCTAAAATAACTCTGAATGCTGGAACTGAAAATGAAAAACCAATTAAAGAACTTTGTTTCATCCCATATTAACAAATATACCCCTATACTAGTGAATTACTACATTGATCTTCCAATTTCATCAGTTTGAAATTATTCTGGTCTGGGTAATATTCTCAAATGTGCCATTTAATTTTTCCTTAAGCATGAACGAAAAAGCATTGACTCATTGAGTTTTCTTCAAAATATTTTTCCCGTTTTGAAATAGATTTGCACTACCTGCTCTTTTTAGGACTTTGGATATCACCATACTTTGCACTCCCAAATATTGAAAAAATAAATTGAACATAATCTTCATTTCTGTACTCCTTAAAACACTTCATTAAATTGTTTCCTTGTTTATTGTGGGTCCTAGAGTAATAAATACCCTCTCTTCTCAGTTCAAACAAACAGCAAATGTACACATGACTTACATCCACATTCCTTCTTCATGTTTTGTAGAGCTTTCTGGTCATATGTAAAATAATCTGAGTACTCCCTATGATGTGGAACTGCAGAACTTTAGCTGATAGGGAGCTGAGAGTTTGGACTGAAACATTTGTGTAGGCAGAAAGACAAGCATCTCTATGGATGGGAAATAAATTGTCCACAAGATCCACATTAAAAAAGAATAGTATACAAAACTTAATTGTTTCAAATATATTGTAGTTAGCCAGAAGCAAATAAGCTTCATCATTTGAATAGAGCACATCTCTGAAATTGCTTTCAAATGAGCCTAGAGTCCTTGTGGGAGGCAGGCAATGTATTTGGTCTTTTTCCAAGATAAAAATGCAGAGCTGTTTGCTGATGATGGCTATCAAGGCCACTTCATATGCATGTAAATTACTGGGTTTGTATTCTCATCTTTGGTGAATCTGAAATAATTTCAGATTTCCAGCTGGAATATATATATTTTAAAAGCTTTGTCTTTCAACAAAATTGCAAACAAGCAATTGTTGAACTTTTCTGACTAAAAACCAAAGTGTGACAATCCTCAACAAAATCAAATGATTTTTCCACTTAAAATGTTCACTTGGGTGGAATGCATGATTCCCACTTTGGGCATTAATTATTTCAGAAACAGGAAACATCATTTACATACTTTTGCATGATACTAACTAATAAAATCATTTGTTAAACATAGGTATATAGAATATATTATAAGCCCTCTTATCCCCCTACATATGCAATTCATGTAATATAACCAGATGTTTTTCTTCTTAAGATTATTGTCCTTCCACACTTACTTAATAGTAAAAGCTATTAAACTCCAAGGGATTTGCTTTGCTTCTAAATAGGATAAGAGCTAGAAAAAGTCACTTCATATTTGATGATGCCACCTAGTTTGGGAATGAAACATTTGGAAGAAAAAAACCCAAGCACGAAAGATCCTACAGTCAGTTTATATTTGCTTTACGTTTTGCCTTCAGATAGAAAAATATACATACATCTTATCACACTGAGAAATCTGCATATGTAATTTTTAAAAAATTATGTTCAATCATGTCCGTGTCTCAGAGAGTGCTTGAACAAGTCCCTGCAGTTTTCTTGGCAAATTTTCAGAATCAAAAACAGAATTTGAATCAAGGTATATAATTCCTTGCTCTTGTTATTTTATTTAAAAAAATAAGCAATTCCAACAGGCAATCATTATTATGGAGCAAGAAAATATATTTTCTATTGAGATATCGATATAAATACTGCATAAAGTAAAAAGCAATTTTCATTTCAAAGTTGTACAATCTATAGGTGCACTGTAACCCATTGTGAGAGGTCTCCATCTTGAACTGTTACAAATTCCAGTTACTTCTTCCTACTGACTTGCTCATCTTGGAGCTGCCTTATATTATTTCTACAATTTCCACCACTGCCTCTGCTAGCTCTCAGGAAACAACCAACCAACCACAATATTTTGCAACTTCTTCCTCTCAGAAGCAATCTAAAAACAATGTTTTGGTAGGCAGATAAGTGGTTGAGAAAATAGGTGCATTTGTAGAGGCAAATTACTGAGTTGGCAAAAGTTGTTGAATTATAGCAGGGGCCTTCAAACTTCACAGCTTTAAGACTTGTGGACTTCAACTTCCAGAATTCTTTCTCCAACCATGTTAGCTCAGAAATTCTGGGAGTTGAAGTCCACAAGTCTTAAACTTGCCAAGTTTGAAGACCCTTGGATTATAGAATGTCATATTACTAAGCATAAACTTGCTGCTCTTTCTAACAAAGCATTTTAGTTTATATTTTTTTGTAAAAGAAGGAATCTGAAGGCTTCAAATTACCCAATGGTGGGAAGGACCAGGAAGATAAGATTATGCTAGCCAGAAACAACCATCATATTTTTCTGAGGATAGCCTTACAGAATGTTATTTCTAGTTTCACTATGCAGGTGGGAAGTTCAGAGGTGTTTCGGATATGCCTTCAGGATGCCTGACCCAGATTAAGAACCTAAGATTTTCCATCCCCTAGGCTTCTCTGAGAAGACCAGAGAACTTGGTGTTAGGTGAGAGGGAAGATCATCTGCCTCAAGCCCATTTCATAGAAGTTCAAGAATAGAACAAGAGAAGCTTGATGTAGAAGATGCTTCTACTGCCCTGTCTTCTCAAGAAAGGGAAGAGGCACCAAGTAATGTTTTATTCATCAGGCTTACTGCATAAATTAAAGACACCATCATTTATCAAACATTGTGAAAACAAATAAAAAGAAGCAGATTTAAAAACAGCATGAGCCCAATGACATTTGCACTGCCTTGTAGAAATCTTCAGTAATCTTTAGATTTGTGTGCTTGTCTGACCCATTTCTACACACTTTGTCCTGGCAGCTTCAAGTGGTTGTTAAACATCATCTTAGAATAAGCCTATACTAAGACTCCTCTAAAATAACACAACAATTCAGTCAAAATAAATGGCATTTCAAAATAGCAGATGGGAACAATTCATCCACATACTGATTGAAAAGGATATATCACCTTTATGAGAACCTAATAAAGATGCAAAAGAAATTCACTTGCAGCAATGCAGCAGTGTTCCTTAACTTGGTAGGAGTGGTGGAATGGACTCACAAGTGTTACAAAACATTTTTAGTTGCTTACCTTCCAGACCTTGTGTTGTTTGGAAGGCTAAAAGTATTTTCTGGAATTGAATCCAGAACTGGCATGATAAATGGGGGGCAGAATATGGACACACTCCCCTGTAGCCAGAAAGGGCTGAACAGCTGCATTTTGTATCTGCTGAAGGTTCTGAATTGTCCTTAAGAATAGCTTTAGTATGTTAGAATACATTACAATAAGCAGCCAGAAGATACAGAGCGTGGATCTACAGAGCAAGGTAGGAAAAGAAAAGGTAGATAGGAAGATCTTTCTGTTAAATGAAGATTTTTTTAAAAGCCATGTTGCTATTCTTCCAACCTGTTTTTCAACCAACAAATTTGTATCATGAAGTATTTCTAAATTACTTGCTTGAACAGATAAAGAGAACACAGATTGTATCTACAACTCATCTGAATAGTTCTCCCTTTCAATTTTTTGCTCTCCATTTACCAAACAACTAACTCTTCCTTAGTTGCCCATTTCGATCAGTAAACATTGGAATGTCATCATCAGCATATTAATAAAGCCAATTCTAATAGCTTTGGGCCTAAACTCTCTAGAGAGTAATATATTCTCTCATGGTTTTGGTCAATTGTTCATCTTTGTGATAATGTTAAGATTCTTCTCAAATTTCTTGGAATTTTTAGGAATTCAGTGCTTCAAACTCTATTAACAATAGAGCAATGTTCTCTGTCCACTTTGGAAATGAATAATGTATTTGTATTCAGAGTGGAGCTGTTCTGCTTGTTCTCAAAAACTCCACTGTTGTACTGTTCTGTTGTTTCATACCACTTATGACCTGAGTTTTTCCATTTCATTTTATGACTGCATTTCAAATAGCATCTGGTTGTACAAAGTGAAAAAGTACAACTCTATTTTCATGCTCAAAATCCAGTTGGAATATCTTGAGAAGCTTTTTTTGTGCACTGCAAACACAAGTATACTATGCAGTTTGTTTGCAATCCTTTTATCTTCCAAGATGACACTTTTTATGATCATATTATCAACATAAAAACAAGTCGTCACTCTTAAAATGAGATTTAATTCAGTTCTTGTTATATTTTGGACACCAAAAAAGAATGTTTAAAAGAGTTGGCAATCAGTATCTTTGAAAAATCTTTCAGGACCAGCTCGCCTAATCTATGGTCACAAGCCACGGTCATCCCCATCTTCAAAAAGGGAGACCCCAGCCTAGTTGAAAATTACCAATCTCTTTATGTGCGTCACCTGTAAAGGTCATGGAATCAATTGATTAACAATCCATTATCCTCCACTTAGCAGACAAACAAACCATCTCCCAATAAATAATTTGTTTCAGGAAAAACTATCCTGTAATTTGCAAGCCTTACACTGCAAAACATATGGACTACACAACTTCGATCAGGGCAAAGCAATATACGCAATCTTCTGTAAAGCCTTTGATTCAGTGGTACATGACAAACTATTCCTAAAACGAAAATCTTATGGTATCTCTGGACACTGCATAACTGGCAAGAGAAGCATTCCTGTCAAACAGACAACAAATTGTCAAAATTGGGAGTGTCCTATCAAATTCTGTACCTGTCCAATAGTTGTTGTCCCCCAAGCAGTGTTTTAGGACCAACTTTCTTTGTACTCTACATAAATGACCTCTGTGATCATATTAAGAAGCAACTGTGTTTCTCTTCGCTGATGATGTAAAGCTATTCAACACCACAGACAATACTGCTTACCTTCAAAAGACCTCGACTATGTATCAGAATGATCAACAAATGGCAACTTCAAATCTCAACAAATAAATACTCTGTCTTACATATTGCAAAAAAAAATCAGAAAATAAAATACAAGCTGAATATCAAGACCTTGTTGATGCATCCAACTCTGTCAAGGACCTTGGAGTATTCATCTCTAATGAACTAAGTGCTAGAGCCCACTGTAACTGCATAGCCAAAAAGGCATTAAGAGTTGTTAACCTAATTCTACGTAGCTTTCTCTTTGGTAATATCACACTACTAACTAGAGCATACAAAACATTTCCAAGACCAATACTTGAATACAACTCATCAGTCTGGAACCCGCATTACATATCTGGATATTAGCCAGTTGAGAAAGTCCAAAAATATTTTCACAAAGAAGAGTTCTCCACTCCTCTACTCCTTGCAGAATACCTTATGCACCAGACTTGAATTCTAGCACCTAAAAGACCTTGAATTAGCGCTGTCTTCAGTCTGATCTAAGTACAGTATTATAAAATCATACATTGTCCTACCTGTCAATGAATACTTCAGCTTCAACCATAACAACACAAGAGCACACAATAGAACATAACAACAACACAATAGACACCACACATAACAACACAAAGACACTCAAGGTTAATTGCCACCAAACATGATTGCAGGAAATACGACTTCAGCAAACAGAGTGGTCAATGTCTGGAATACTCTACCTGACTCTGTAGTTTCTTCCCCAAACCCTCAAAAACTTTAACTTTAGACTGTCTATTATTGGACCTCACCCCTTTCCTAAGAGGGCTGTAGGGGGCGTGCATAAGCACACCAACATGTCTACCGTCCCTGTCCATTGTTTCTTTTATTTTTCTTGTATGTACCCGCATTTCATGTGTATTCATAACTATTATTCTACTATACTATTATCTTGTAAGAAATTGACAAAAATCAAAATAAATAAATAAAAATAAATAAATAAAGTATCCATATGTTAGAAATTATAAAGTAGGTTGAGGGGATAAACTATATGATAAGAGCAAATACCAGCATTATTTCCCATTTGGATTTAATATCTGTGATTCTTTATGATATTCCAAAAGAATATGATTTAACGATGTGAATACACAACTGTAATTATATATCAAAAATGTGAAATATCATTATAGAATCATTAATTTCAATATGGAAAAACAAACAACATCTCCAAATTAATCTGATATATGTTTACTTTCTATTTTTGAATTATCTATGGATAGTGTAATTTAAGGTTATTTTTTTAAATGTTATTAAAAGGTGTTTTTTTTGCATCTTATCTCATTCAAATATAAATTCTATTATTTCAGCTCTAAACAACAAATACACATTTCAGCAATGTAAAACAATCCCAGGATTCTACTATAAGTAAAAGACTTGAATTTAATTAAGATACAAATTTCTCCTTTAAAAAGACACATTCATTTAAAAAAAAAAGTCAGTATACAAAAGGCTAGTTTAATTACGATAAAGTTAGGAGACATACAGTATTAGTTTTAAATTACTGATTAGCCCTTGCGCCATATCAAAGTGCAGAGTTCCAGACATAATTATACTAAAATCTGATAAACAACTGTTTAAATGGAATTGGATAAAATACAATAATTTAATAATGCGGTAAAATAAAATATGATAAAAATATATTTCAGTATCACCCAGGGGTGGGGATTCAAATTCTTCTAACAACCAGTTCTGTGCCATGGCTTAGGTGACGTGGGCGTGACTTGGTGGTGTCATGTTATTGGCTGGGCTTGGCCAACTCAATATTACTCACATTGAGGCACTCTCATCACTCTCCTCGCCTGGCCTCTCATGACTGTGGGGATGCTGCAACAGTCGTAAGTGTGAAAAATGGTCATAAGCCACTTTTTTCAGTGCCATTGTAACTTTGAATGGTCACTCTCACACAAGCAAAGTACCAACAAAGGGAGGGGAAAAAAACTCCAGAGACGGGAAGCTCTTGTTCCTGCCACAGAATGCAGTAAGGGTTAACAGAGAGGCAGTTTCTGTAAAGCAACACCAGAATGATTTCCTTCCTGCCTTCCTTACAGGATTAGGCCAGTAATTCTCTCTAACAAACGGTTCTCCAAACTGCTTAGAATGTTAAACAACCAGGTTCTAGTGAATAGGTGCAAACTGGTGGAGTCCCACCCTAGGTATCACCCCTACAGTTACCTCAATCAAGTCCACGTATACTGATTTCAACCAAACCAATTTTGCTGTGCCTGTGTTCAATGTTATTTTCAGATTCTGCCCACACATATGGATCCCAATGGGTCATTCATTTAGTGTAATAGACCAAGGTACCTGTCTCTTACCTCTTCATAGGCAACAATCAAATAGGATGTGAGCCAGGTCTTCTATCTCCGCAAATGCAAAAACGTACTTATATGAGTATAGAATGTAATCCGTCCCATATCTGACCATTGTGTTGAGCTGTTTGAATCTCACTCGCATAAATATCTCCCTAAGATGATTTGTCAGTTGTAAGCTTTAAATTGCTGTCTATTTGAAAAGTGAGACATACAGTAACTATTGGGGAAATATCTAAATACCTTTCTGTATTTAGTGTAAGGAAATCCAATATACTACATTTTACCGAGGCAAGATGTCAGCAAGCCAAAATATGCCACCCAAAATAACAATATGCCCTATTTTATTCTTGTCAAATAAGTTGACTTTGTATTCCTTTTTTTTCCTATAACAGAAAAAATCTTTCTATAATTCATTAAGATAATTGTTGATTCTTGTTATACATTTCTTCAGTACTTTAAATGAGCTCTTTTTTGCATCCAATAAAAAAGAATTATTTCATTGCTCTCTGGGGTTACATTTTTATTTCCTTCTTAATTTTTAAAGCCTCATCCAGTTCTCTCTTTATAACTGATGACAAGTTCTTATTTACAGTCTGGTTCATATTTTTCTTAGGTAAATTTTGTTGCAATATCTTGTTCTGTAGCATCTTTTTCTGGGAACAGACTGTTTCCAAAAAATAGCTGACATTGATTCAAAGTCTGATTGCAGTCCTGGTGGAGCTCCTCAAAAATATTTCTGAATGCCATTGTAAATTACTTGTTTTATCAAGTTTATAATATCAAAAACTATTTTTCTTTCCCACAAGCAGGCAACTATCCCTTAAAAATAGTTTCAAGGTCATAATAGTCATAATCCAATACTCCAATATTTTCCGAAAACTTTCTCTTGTGTTTTGCTGTTTATTTTAAATTCTTAAGGATCATAAAAGTAGACATTCATGTTCATCTAAAATGATTCTAACTTCTTTTAACCAGTTCATATTGTGGGCTATTTACAAAGAAGGTGAGCAAGGGAAGAGGACAAACTTATTGTCCTTTTCAAAGGCTCCATTTGCCACTGGAGCAATTATGGCAATTTCTCCCATCTTTCCATTGTCCTCCCCTCTGGACGCTGCTATTTTGCAGTTTCTTTGCATTATATTAACATAGCCCACAATTTTCTTTACACACACACACAAACATGCATACATAATGTGCAGGAAATGCTAAGAATAGCTGAGAAGTACAAATTACAACTCCTGATTGGCCAAAAAATGCAATCGTACTAATCACTTGTTGACAAAGAGATCGGAGGGTAAAAAGGATTAATTCTAATGTTCTTCTGAATCCTTCATTAAAACCAAAGTTGACTGGACACACAGATGTACTGTTAAACAGATTAGGGATAGAGAATTGCAGATGTTGGCTCTCTGGTTAGAACCCTTAAGTAGGGATCATCCGCAGTACAGATTTTGCATTTGGTTGCACATCCTATATTTTCTATGATTCATTTTTTCTTCTTTCTTTTTAACCACTTATTATGTCACTGATTTGAATTTTCTGATTTGTAAATTGAATGAATTTGAAGATTAATGGACTTGGAGAGAAATTTGCAATGGATCTGTTGTAAAAGACGGATTTGTTGTAAAAGAATCTTAAATGGTAAAATATAATTTATTATATCATCAACTAATAATTGCAAAGGTACTAGCATCAAAAAGAAGTATACAGTCATACAAAATATGGCCATTTTGTATCAATTCTCCCTGCAATAATTGTACAACTTACCCTTGTATATTCTATTCTTAAATGGAAAACTATGGTATATTACTATACTACGTTGCAAAGGCAATCATTGGGCAATTTAAGTTAAGGCATTTGTCTACATGCTGTCCCTATGGACTGCCCAACTCATGTCAGCAAAAGGGAGGTGACACAGTTGTGTTTGCCAGGATTTATCTAGCAAAACATGGCATGCATCAAATCCATTAGCCAGTGCCAGCATTTTTCGTGTCACTGGCTGTGTTGGAGCCAGAAACAAAACATATTGTCAGCTAGTAGCTTCTGCACCCTATGCTATCAGATCATTGTATCAAGATGCTGATTCACCAGATAACCATCTACGTGAGACAGATGGAACCAACTGTAGCCCCCCTGTCTTGCCTTTTTGACAAGAGGGAAGATCTCCAAGTGATGAGAGGTTGTAGTTTATTCTCTCATATGGTGCTAATATTCAAATAAATAAAGAACGGGGGGGGAGCTTGTGATGCTCCCTCAAGTAAGAGATGCATCCAGGAACCAGATTGTAATCAGTCTGTTGCAAAGCAGAGAAATTGTAGACTCAGCAGTGTTGACTGAGAGTTGCTTTAGGTCTATTGAATTGGCTCCCAATTCCACTGCCAAGAATGAGTGAAGAAAACATTGGTGAATACATACAAACATACAGGCATACACAGAGAGAGAGAGAGAGAGAGAGAGAGAGAGAGAGAGAGAGAGAGAGAGAGAGAGAGAGAGAGAGAGAGAGAGAG